>JAPSES010000104.1:7009954-7020436 GCA_029822895.1 Maxillicosta whitleyi
TGTGGAGTTGAATTAATGAAGAATTCAGACCCAAGCAGAACATTTACAGTTTATGTAGACCACAGGGAAATGTTTTAGATACATAATTCTATTTAAAAAAGCAAAATCACTCTCTTAATAATGCAAACGTTAAGCATCATCTTTCCAGCTGTAGACCTTCCAGATATTCTGTATCTCTTTATGCATTATTTCTAACTGGATCATGTAATGTAATGTAAAGCAAAGTGTCCTGATCTTAAATAGAAATGCACACCGAACATCTCTGGTGGTAATGACACGACAATAAATGTTCAGTTTCAGTTTAGCCTCTAATTAAGATGGACCACAAGTTCCACGAAAAGCTGTAAAGGTTAACATAACACCTAATTACTGTACACAAGGTGAAATTAGTCCTAGTGGAGGAAAATGAAAAGGCAAGGAGGTTACAGTTGGTCGTACACCTACTGAATCTTTTTAAATTACTGCACTAGGAACAAAAGTGTGTAATGAAGCATATAATGCCCTACACTGGACATCTCTACAGCCTATTCTTATCTGCTCCACAGCAGTCAGCCAAGGCAGATTATTCTGTGTACACATTGTTAACAATTACTTTTTAATCTGCATTAGTGAATTAACATAATGACTGACAGTGGAACAGAAAGCTTATTTGTTTAGAAGCTCAGAAGTTTCTTCTTGTATTGAAGTTGCAAAGCTGCATTATGCTTTGGTTTGACTCGTATGTTAAGATGTAGAGCAGGGTGAAGTCGGCCTTCTGCTGCTGGTAATCTGGTTTTACAAAAATGTTTTATAGCAGAGCTTCATGAAAAAGTGTAATTAACTGCAGGAGACTTTTGCTGTTTCTCATGAAATATTTCAAATGAAAAACTGTCTCCACTGATAGCGGTGGTACCCTCCTCAAACCCCCCCCACCCCCATGAATTCATTAGAATGACTTTAGACTGAAGAGGCCCACTACAACTCCATTTACAGACTAGTTAATGATAATAAATAGACTGTAAAGATGGGACGGAATGATTCCCTTGTTTACAAAACCGTAGAAACAAACACTGCAGTATAAACCAAATGTCATGTTTTGGTATTTTCAGTTGGAAATGTAGAGCACGAGGTTCAATATATGCACAAAATATATGGACACATTCATTTGTAAGGGACAAGATGGATAGATAGATAGTTTTTCTATCTAATTCCCTTCCACCAAATACAACATAAGTGTACACTCATACTCACTCTCCAAATACGTCAGTGCCAATGTTATACATTTTATAACTGTTGTTTTATTTTCAGCTAATGGAAGTATTGATTTGATATTTACAACTACTAGCATGAACATTTTTATCATAATGTTTCAAATTACCAAGAATTGGACATCCTACAGGTATAGACGTGACCAAGTTTTGGTATTTTTAGACTAAAATGCTGTTCATGATATAGTGTATATGCCATCAGTTTCTGCAAAGTGGAACAAATTATAAGTCAAAAGCAGGCTAACACGTATTTAAGTCATTTTATTATTATTTAGAGTCTGTCGGTGCTAAACGTATTTGTTTATTCCTTTTTAACCTGCAGGTGTTTGAGCTTTTTATAGCCACAACAGAAGGAAAAAGGAAACAAAACTAAACATTAAGTCAGTGCAGATGTCTATAGAGTATTTTTTTTAGCTGTAGGAGTCCTTTATTTTACAGGAAATTTGTTAATATTTCTGGCTCTTTATGGAACTTTCACAAATTGGACTATGAGAAGCTTCAGTGAGGGAACGTTCAAAGAAAGGCTTTACACAATGCAACATCAAATTGCATTAATAGAAACAGTCCACATCAGTCTGTACATATCAATCAATATGTTAATACAAAAACAAAGATGGATATGTAACATTTTATTGGATACTGGAAAAGGACACCGGCAATGCAGATATATCTATATTTAAGAAATAACATGTTAAAATGTTTGATAAAATCACAATATGAATATTGATACAAATGAGCAGCACCGTCCACCATCCAAAGATGTGCATTAGCCCGTAATTAACCTTTGTCACATGATTCATCACCATTTATTTTATTATATTTTTCTGTGAAAACCAGGTATTTTCCTGTATTTAATTCACTGATCATAGAAATGTTTGTTAAAGCTTTAGAGTTAAAGGTTATTAGGAGGTTTTTAGTTCAGTTTGTTATCACTATAGGAGCAAAACTATTGGTGGAATTCATAACAAATTTGGTTTATATATTCATTGCTAGTGATACAGAATAAATGTCATTACATTTTGGGAAAAGTAGTCAAAGTAAAAAAAATATTAGGAATTTAAAAAATAATAATTCTTCTCCCATTTACTTATAATGGGTGAAGTATCATGTCTATAAAAACATCAATTTTCTTTCAATTTATTTAAAACGTGTCATATATATAGAGGCAACTGACACACATAGACATAATGATATAAGCTGGATTGATGCCAAAATGAGCTACAATATATGTGAGGGGCGGGGCTTATTGTACCTGGCACCACTTGTTACATCGTAAACGGAGAAAACTGATGAAGAAGTTACTTTTTCAGTCAAATCTATCATTAACTGAACATAAACCCAGTGTCTGCATCTACCATCATTTATCAAACTGCATAAGTTTTACTGGTGAATCAATGTTGTAGAAGATGTCAGTGTTTCCATGGTAACTACAGAGCCTCTGAACGTCCAAATGGGTCATATATGATGACCATGAAAAGATGAATAACTATTTTACACCAGTTATTTACATGTATTGATAGGATTAATGGATCAACAGGTGCTGATAGGTCAATGGTGGATGTTTGGGTCTTTAATTAGTTAATAGTTAATAGTTGAAATCGCCCACAGGAGTGTTTTTGAGAGTGAATAGTTGTTCATCTGCATACAGGCGTACCCTTCCTTTGTCCACAGGTACTGGGTATAGGGTCCTGAACCCCCCCATGACCCTCACGAAGACCCAATGGTACAGAAAATGGAAGGATACTGACACAAATTTACTTAGTCTTAAAGGGCCTGATGTGGAATGTATGTGGCAGCAGATGTTATTGGGAGTTTACAAAAAGATGGCAGATATAATTAAAAATAAATAATTAAAAATATCTACAGTTGAAGGCTTCACACATCTTCAACACATTATTGAAATGAGATGTTGAGCTTGCATTCCGTCCTTTCTCTCACTGGAACATTCCATCCGAGGTTTGGTGTTATGTTCCCTTTGTCCAGATTGTTTCTGTACTCATTTATTTTTTCTTGAATATTTTTTCCACGGCTGCTTGACATTAAAGAGTCAGTTGAAGTCAAGTTTTGCAAAACATCATCAACTCCACACCGTCAGCCTTCAACTGTATTAATAAAGGGCCTCCGAAGACAGGTGCATTCAATTTTTATGCTATCCTTTTTGACCAGCCGAGCTCCAGACCTTGAGCTGATCAATTCATTCTATTCACTTTGAGCTCATTTTATTCATAAAGCTGTGAATGGCTGACTGAGACCCACCCACAGACTTACAGAAACGGCCTTATTACCGAGACACTGGACTTCAGTCGAGTCAATCGTGTGAGCTGAGGAAAGAGTATTCCTCAGTTCAGGCGCCAGTCCTAATGAACTCTACGGGGTACTCTCCAAGTGCCCCTGAACGCATCGCAACACCTTATGACTAATGTATGTGAGGAGACGAACAGTGCTCAAGTGTCCGGCATGTAAATCAGCCTTTTAATTACACCGCCGCTAATAAATCAGAGACGGTGAAGACATTTTTTTTGTGTGTGTTTGTTTTTGTCTAAGAATCCCCAACGGTCTGTTCAGGTATGAGCAGAAGACGAAATGTTACACATTCGGTCATTGGCGCCAAATAGTACAATAATGCCGCATTTCCACTACATGGTACCAGCTCAACTCTACTCGACTTTACTCAGTATTCCTGTGCCGCTTTTCCATTACATTGTACCGGCTCTACACGACTCGACTCAACTTGACTCTACTCTACTCAGTATTCCTGTGCTTCTTTTCCACTTACATGGGACCAGCTCGTCTCAGTTCGAGTTGTTACTCCAACATAGCGCATGACTTCCATGTCGTCTGCTCAGAGTTGTCGAAAAACTCACTCGTTGCGTATTTTCTCGTCCAGATTTTTACGTCCGTCACCAAACACTGAATCTACGTGACTGTCTATTAGTGCTTTTCCACTCCATGGTACCGGCTCTACTCTACTCGACTCTACATGGCTCATTAGGCTTTTCCATTACGAAAAAGGACCTGGAATCTGGGACCCGATACTAATTTTTCAGTACCGCCTCAGTCGAGGTTCCAAAATCCTGGAGCGGACACCAAGACGTGATGTCACGACACTGCAGACATTGATTGGTCAGATCGTTTTCTCTGTGATCCGTGATTTACAAAAATCCGACGCAGAAGTAGATAGTGAATAGTGAAACATTAATTCACATGATGACAGAACAAAACTACACCATAGACGGTGACATAGATTCAGTCTTTGGTGGCGGACGCAAAAATCCAGATGAGAAAATATGCAACAAGCGAGTTTTCGGCAACTCTGAGCAGTGTCGGAGTAACGTGTCAAGCTAATACAAGCTGGTCCCTTGTAAGTGGAAAAGAACCACAGGAATACTGAGTAGAGTAGAACCATGGAGTACCATGGAGTGGAAAAGCGCCTTATGGTGTAGTTTTGTTCTGTCATCATATGGATTAATGTTTCACTATTTACTGTCTACTTCCGCCTCTGATTTTTGTAAATCGGTCACAGAGAAAACGGTCTGACCAATCAGTGTTTGCAGTGTTGTGACGTCATGTTTTAGTGTCAGTCCCAACATTTTAGAACCTCGGCTGAGGCAGTACTAAAAACTAGTATCAGGTCCCAGATTCCAGGCCCTTGTTCTTAATGGAAATGCGAAACAACCGTGTAGAATTGAGTAGAGTAGAACCGGTACCATGGAGTGGAAAAGCGCCATAACACAACCTGCCACCTGACCACCTTAGGATAATTTTTTTTTTTTTCTAATAAAGTGTAATAATAAAGCTTCACAGGTGCAGGTTAGATTTGCTGCCCCTATTTGTAATACACTGATTTGTTGGCTGCGGTTCTCAATGAGGTGCTCATCCATTCAATGTCACATACAGTTCTTTTTAGCTGGAAGGTGTCGGCAATCATTGTTAGATTGGTTTATTGATACCATTGATCCTGGCTGATGCTGCGAGGCCTAGTTGGCACAGTCTCCATTAAAAGCATCGGAGAGCAGTAGTAAGGACAAAGAATAAAACCAGAGGGCTTGACAGTCGCAATTTGCATGAGACAGTATTGTTTTAATAGAACCACTGACTTGAGATTGCTTTGGGAATTGAGGGCAAGAATGGGGACAGAGGAGCGGATGTATAGGGATCTTAGAACAGAGCCCCATTTTTTATCAAGTGAGCTGTGGATTAGTTTCTTCTCCAGACAGAGGAAAGGTTTTATCTTTCCGGCTTATGATGATAGGAGCACAAAACACATTGTTTCAGTCGGAGTCAAGTTGCTGCTTTTTCATATTCCACAGTTTAATAAATTCGTTTTAATAAAATCAGTTCAGTGACAGCGGTAAGTGGAGGAACCCTGTGTTTTCTTACTAGAACCAATATATTTCAAAAGCTTTAGAGTTTATTAAACAGCTGACATGAAGTAAGACATATTAAACATTTGAGGGTCTTTGTACGGATTAAATGCCAGTTTTTAAGAAATAAATCTGGGATCCTTACCGAATTTGAGTCACTATTACAGAAACAAACTAGAAAAGCACTCGGAGAGCGCAAACCTCCACCAAGCAGCACAGTTCCCCCATATATTGTGACTGACACACCGCAATATTACTCCCACATTTGTTTTTTTTAAACTATTTTATTAGATTCTTGACACTGGAAACATACCCAAAGAAATGCGAATTACATCCTGCTAACAAAGAAATAACAACAACAATAAAATCGACATTTCCGTAATGGTGGTTTTCTTCAGGATCTAGATCCATAGAGCAAGATCTATGGACTATATGAGAAAACATGAGTCGCCATCTGGTGGACATTTTTTATTATTACTTTTATTATTATTATTATTATTATTATTATTATTACTATTATTGCTGCCTCTTGGCCAGGACTCCCTTGAAAAAGAGGTTTTTAATCTCAATGGGACTTTCCTGGTTAAATAAAGGTTAATAAAATAATAATAAATTACCACAGCAAGGCAAACGATAACTAATAGAGAATCCTTTAAAAAAAAAAAATTCCTGGATCCAGATAGTGATCTGGATCATCTCCAAAATTTAATCATCTGTTCCTTGTGCCATTTCATCAAAATCCGTCCATAGCTTTTTGAGTTATGTTGCACGCAAACAGACAAACAAACACCAGCAAAAACATAACCTCCTCAGCCAATGTAATAATAATGAATACTTTTACTTCACTACATTTTGTGGCAGTTATCTGTACTTTCTACTTCTTACATTTTGGTAATTGATGCCTTTACTCGTTACATTATATTAACATCTTTTCATCTATATCTTTTTATTTTCATCTAAATCTTACATGAAAATCACACACACAATATTGACACCAATCTGTTCAAACACATAATGTAGATGTGACACTGAGCAGTGACATTGTCAGAGGCATAAATAAGTATGTCTACATTCTGTATCATAATGACACAGTCCAGACTGACATTGTGTGAGTACTTGGACATTTTAAAGGAAATACTGAGTACTTTTACTTGAGTAAGGTTCTTGATGTAGTATCTACTAATTGTTTTGATTGTTTTTCTGTTCTCTTTGTTTTGTTTCAATGCGAAGCGTCTTTGAATGACCAAAAAAAGCACTATACAAGTTTGATGTATTATTATTACTTTTACTTGCATAAATATTTTGCAGCGTATTGGTACTTTTACTTAAGTACTAAATTTCAGTACTTCCTCCACCCCTGGTGTTAGGTTTAAGGGTAGGGTTATGGATATGTAAACCGGAGATCTTGGCGTAAGTTGTCATGTGATTAAATGGTGTCGAATACCGCACGAAAGGTTGAAAGTGCGTGCGTATAGCTCGCTAAATGCCATAAGAACTGACGTGAGATCGTTCGGTTCAGGAGTCATCTGTGGAACATTCGTTAATGACATTATACCATTCGCTATATAGTCATAAACCTTAAAGTGGAACCTGTCTCCTTTTGTTGTGGAAATAAAGGTGTGGAAAATGGGGAATGAGTTTATCTGCGCCTCTGCTGGTAGCCGCATAATGACTGTGATGGTGTGCTCACATGCTGGGTTATCATGTCCAAGCAGTCGGTGCTCTGGCTCCTCATCAGGATGTCTCCCAGTGGGAATAGCGGCGATGGAGATAATCCCGAGGAGAGATGGGTTTTGATGTGCAAAGGTATATTTGGTGATACGAACACGCCTGGTCTTTAGTTCAGTCATTGGCCATAAAAGGTGTTTTCAGAAAAAGGAACAGGACTGACAAGAATATGAAACCTAACATGTACGTGGAATTGGACCATTAAAATTCCCTTCATGTTCCCTCGGTATCATTTCATGAACAATCTGCCCTGAATGTACCCTTTTCTCATCATCTCATTAAAGCTAACGTTATTCATTTTTTCCCTCCTCCCGTTACTCAAAAACACAAAAGCATGATCCTGATCACATGGTGTTACTGTTGATACTGACTACTGTTGAAATGACAGGGGTGTAAAATCACCATCATTACGTTCGTCTGAGCCTGTGATGTTTAATTTGATTTCATTTTTTTTTTTTACGCGTTGGCTTAGGTACGGTCAGAGGATAGATGTATCTCTTTACGTGTCGTGATGAGCAGCTCCGGGCGATGCCTAAGGACGAGAGATAGCCTACCGTAGCAGAACACGAGATAGAAAATAAAATAAATAACCCCCAATAATCTGTCAATTTAAAGGAGAAAAACGGAATTAACTGACCCTCCGAAGGACCCGTGGAACTTGTGCAGAAAAGCCTCTCGATTGTGTCGTGGTTTTATCGATCTTCCACTTGCGGCCGTTGGGTTTACATTTACATCTGAAGTCAGCGTTTTCACCTCCTGTTCTCTTCAGAGCTCTCCTGGGCCTCCTTAAACACAAACCCACTGATGGTAAAGATATTGTAACTTCTATCTGACCAAAACGATAGCTGAAGAGGATGATTACTCATAGACGCCGCCTCAAGCTGCGAACAGCTCCTGATTGAGATATTGATCGCAGATGTGGAGTTTCTTATTAAGGAGTAAGTTTACCTCTTTTTTTTTTTTTTTTTTGATAAGGGAAAGATTGAGGGATGTCACATTTTGCCGCATAAAGGTTTCCTAACAGCCCCGGCGACTCATCAGAAGGCAGCAATCTTCTCCCGCAGCTCATTCAAGCCTTTATAACTGACTGCTGTGGAGTAGCTCCTCACCGCTGCCTATCCATCATACCCCGAGTGAACAGAGCAGATCTAGTAATGTTAGACTTAACACAATTTAAGCTTTTCTCTATGTTGTGTCTTTATTAAATTTAGTGCCAGTGTAAGTTCAGTCAGGAGTCTCTATGGGCGGGTTAATAGGTAGAGAAAAATCCAAAGAAGAAACAGCTCCTGTATAACAGCACTCTGGAAAAGGCTGAGACAGAATCTCCAGTGATTTAAAGGTCACGGGTTTGATGCCTGCAAAAAGAAGAAAATGGGAGCACTTTCATTGCCCTTTAAACCCTACAGGGAGTCTTATAACAGCACAGCTCCTGTTGAAGGTATACCTGGGCAGAAACTGACGCAGCACTCTGGGCAAATGTGATTTGCTTGGGAGTGTTTATGCCTCCTGGTGAAAATATAAATAACAGCTGGCTGTTCCAAAACTCAAATAATTAGATAACACAGATTTGTTTCTCAGAAATATTCTCAGTGCTCATTCCCTTTCTAATTTTTTTTTCCTATAAGCAAGACAGAATTACCAGCTGGGTGAGGCAGACAATCCCCGGGGCTCCTCCCAGAAAACCTGTGTGGCAACTAATTTGTTTCAGGCATCCCCCCGGCGCTGCGCTACTACAGTACTATTTGACACGATAAGGGATTAAATCTCCTGCTTAATTACCTGGCTTTCAGTAGGTGGAGAAATCTGCTTATTTGCTTGTGCATCCTTTTCAGAGTTACAATAGGAAAGAAGATAGAAACCACTTGTATGTCCGAGGGTGGAAGCACAGATACACGTGCTCGTCTGGATTTCTGATGAGAGGTAATAACTGAAGCCAATGCAGAACGGCATTTTAATACCACTGACGGCCCCAAAAAAACCAGCTCCGAATGACTTTTGTTCAATAAACACATTGTTCCTTAAAATAATGAGTCAATGATGATGATGATGTCAAGGATGAAGAAGGTACTTTTAACCGCTGTGAGAAGCCCATGCAGTTGCGGAAAAAATTATTAGACCATCAAAAGTAATCAAAAACAATGTTATTCAATCAAGTACTAACTCCTGTGTGTATCATGTGACTAAAACAGGCAGAAAAGAAAACACGGAATGGCTAAAAGCACTGTCTGCATCAGTACAATGACATAGATATTGATGTAAGAACTGAAGTGATTTTGGTTTTTATATAAAAAAAACAAAAAACATAAGAAATCTATAGATATCAGCTCTGAAATTAAACTATTATAAGCTATTGTTGTTGTTATCATTATATTTGTCCAAACAAATGTACTTTTAGTTGGACCAGGCATTAAAATAAACAAGAAAGTGAAGAAAACAAGAGCAGTCTAATAATTTTTTCCATGACTGTAGAAATGTCATTTTAACTTTACAAATACAGTTAGTGGAACCATTTGAACCACACCAGATAATTCTACAGAATGTATGTTCAGAGGGATTGAGGAAAAAAATTATACTGTATATGCTTAGAGTTCTTTTATTACTAAATCATAAAATGAACAATGTAAACTGGTTTAAACCCCACCCACCCAGACTGAACACTGTGGACTGTATGGAACTACACACACACACACACACAAACACTCACGTGGATATTTACATGGCATTTGCCATATATTCCATATATAGAAATGTTTCTGACCTGTGGAGGGGTGTTTTTTTCTGTCCCTCTGCTTTCTTTTCCCTGCACATGTGTGTACGAGTAGGAAAAAAAATGTATAAGACAAGAACTCTACAATATGTATGAGTATGTCCACTATGTACGTCAAGGGATTTGTTCTAATAATTTTTTAATGAAAGAAAGAAAGAAAAAAAAGACAGAAAGAAAGAAAGAAAAAGACAGAAAGAAACAAACAACCAAAGAAAAAAGAGAAAGAAAGAAAAAGAAAGACAAAGAAAAAAGAAAGAAAGAAAAAATACATGAAAGAAAGAAAAAAGAAAGACAGAAAGAAAGAAAAAGACAAAGAAAGAAAAAGAGAAAAAAGAAAGAGAAAGAAAGAAAGAAACAAAGACAGTTTTGTTTGGTT
>JAPSES010000104.1:7020536-7038361 GCA_029822895.1 Maxillicosta whitleyi
CATCCCTGCTGTAACTCATTGCAAATGCTTTGCTGCTTTAAAAGCAGAAAGCACAACAAGCAGGAGTAGGGGCGGACGTGGGGTGGGGCGGTGGGGGGTTAGGATGGGCTCCAGGCTTTTCCTTTCATTTTTTTAGCCATTTCCCCTCCATCAGTTATTCATCTGTGTTTTCAGTCCGTCACTCATGTTCACTTAAGAACCCCCAGATCACATCAAAACTGGAATCGGGTGAATGCCACTCTAATACCAATCCTGCTCTTTAAATGAAAAAGAAGAAGTCCAGCTGTGCTGTCAAAAATAATCTATTCCAATAACACGTCTTGCTTCTCCGCATCTTAAAAGCAAGATGGTGTTTGTCAGAAACAGGTGGTTTTGCTGTCATGTTTTAGGACTGCGTTTGTGTCATTAAAATCTCATGCTCACCATCGATCAGCAAATTACTTCTATTCTGTTTTACACGGTGGCGTCTGGTTGAGATATAGGACTCTAAGTGGTTGTGCTAGAGTCACACATGAATAATCTATGTGTCCACTAAATTCTGCTTTCATCATCCAGCTGGGAAATGAACACCAAACCAGCAGTAACCAAACGCAAAGCTCTGACTCTTTTTTTTTTTTTTTTTTTTTACTAATCTTTTGGTGCAAATATTTGTCTCAGGGATTTGTCTGCCAACTGTTCCCAAAGATATTACATCCCCATAAGAGTGCTTTCTCCCTGGTTTTAACTTAAATCTTTATGATCATTTCAGCCTCTCCTTAAAGCAGTGTATGAATCCCATCATAATTTTTTCTCCAAGTATTTGATTCTAAATCATGTCTTTTAAATGAACTTTACCGCGGGTTTGCACCTAAATTAAATAAATAAATGAATAAATATGCTTCCATTCATATTATTGTGATTCCAAAGGACTGCATTTAAACTCACACACTGACCCAATGTTCTCCTACATCATCTACGTCTCTTTCGCAGCTGCCTCTCTGTTGTACTTCTTCCTAAAAACATGTTCAAACTCGCCGTATGTGCGCATTAACATGTCCAGTTCTAGTGGGTGGAAGACGCAGCTGCTTCCCCGTTGCCATGGTGACTCATTGAATCGGGGCTCCATTGATGTTGTATTTTGTTTTTTTTTTTTTTTTTTACAGTTGCGGCGCACGCGCTTCACTCCAGGTGAAACTAATTGAGTTTGAGTTGATCAAACTAACTCAGAACAGCTGTTCCGGAACCGAAACCGCCGGGGTTCTTAATTGATCAACTCAGAATCAGAGTTTGTTTAACCTGCTTTGTGAAACGGACCCCCGGAAAATACGGAAGCCAGAAAAACTGCTCTGTACCTGAGTGTGCGAAGGACAACAAAAGCCTTTTTCTTCTTCCTTCATCCACAGAAAAGCTTGTTGGATTTTATTTATGCGGGGAATGTCTGGACCACCCCCTGTCCAAGTAAGTCTGTTTTTATTTAATATATTTCCTTCAGTTGTCATATATTGTGTCCTTGTTCGAGTTGTTGTAACAATAAACTTCCCAGCTAACAGCCTGGTTTATATAGCATCCATGCTAGCTCACTGACACAAGAGTTGTGCAACTCTTTACAATTATAAACTATATAACTACTTGTAATTTTGCTTAGTCGGTATTTATTTCCCCATCCTTGAAATGAGACAAGTGAGGTGCTTTTTTGAAATATATTTCATGCTAGTGTTGCCATCAGCATTGGTGTGGAGGCATTGATATCTGCTGTTCTTTGTGTACAAGTACTGGAGTTCGAAATTAGAAATATTACCAAAGATTACTCTACAAGATGATCAGCCTCATGTGGCAAAAAAAGTAGAGGTGAATATGTCCTGTAATGGAAAACAGGTGGCGCACTAACATGTTAAAAAAAATTTCACCCTGGATGTGACTCATTTTCTAAATAGAAGCACGTGGAATCACGCTAGCTTTGACCACGCCCACCAAAATCATCTCGTTTTATGCTAGACTAACATTAGATCTTAGCAGAGGAGCCTGTAATTATACAATGAGGTGGAATTTTGTGAAAAATTCTGTTGATACAGTATTAGGGTGCCCAGAAGATGATTTAATAAGGACTCTGGGGCTCTTTTTTAAAGATCGTAGCTCAGGGAATATTGTATTTATACTGGGGCATTAACAGAAAAGCCGGTTAGTCGACCAAACATCTGTGGCTCAAGTCGAAGTTACTTTGGGGAAGTCAATTGTCGTGTGTTATTCCCTCTCCCTTCCATCAACAGTGTGTGAGCTTTCATTTAGTTCATGTTAATACTCTCAATACACTGTCTACATGAAAACATGGAGCACAATGTAGTGATATGTAGATCAGTGGACCCGGTCGGGTTGGTGCGGGTCCAAAGAAATGTCACTTAATTTGCAGGACGGGTGAAATAATTCTACAAAAGTGGGTTGATTTAAAAAAATAAATAAATAAAAAATCCAGACCCATGCATCACTACTGTAAGGCCAAGACTGAAGGAAGAATAAGACTCAGAGTAGCACCTAAACAGACTGTGATCTAGAAAACTATGGTCTAAGTAATGTTCTGTGAACCTTGGAAGCACTGATACTGAATAATAATATGGTCACACAGTGTGTTTGGATTATTCTGTTCATTTATTTCATGAAGACAATGCACACACTGTGCATCTTGGCTGCTGCTGTCTTAACCTTTAACCATTTTATGTTGTTCACTTAAATTTAAAATAAAATTCAAGGTATTAGCCTATGATTTGTTTTGGTTAAATGTCTGAGGAGGATTGTTAATGCTTGTTGTCTTTCCAGTTTTTTTATTCTGCTCTTTACTGGACACTGTTCATATTCCAGTGAACGTTGGTACAAGCTGCCTGTTGTTGAACGACTGTGTGTCTGTGCTGTTTCTGCACTGTCAATGTGATGACGTCGGCATATGACCCAATCAACTCCAATTCGACTTCATTGACAAATAAATCCATCTGAATAAAATCTGAAGTCACTAATTCCTTAGTACATATGTTTTCTGTTGTAATATGTACATTGTGCTTCAGTGCTTTTCCCCTGTGGTGTGAAATGTACCCATCTGCCATGGTCGGAGTCTAGTCTGAGAGCCGCCTGTGGTTTGTGCTGGTTCAACCACTGAATGCATCACTCTGCTAAGATTAATTAGTGCTGCAGGTCTGACTTAAAGGTCACAGCCTGGGGATCAGTCAATAGGGCCACCACTGCCATAGTACATCTCTGGACAAATTAAATGAAAATGTAAGGACTGACCAGGAAAGTGGGAAGCATCTGAGTGATATTTGTGATGAGTCTACAGAGAGTGCTGCGCTGCACAATGTGATAATTCCACCTGTTAACTGCTGTTGTTTAAAGGGGGTATGTGTAGAATTTCTCCTTTCGATGATGAAAAGCTCTGTAGCTGTAGTTGTACCAAAGACACCCATGCACTGGGTGGGGGGCTGTGGTTCAGTTGGTAGAGCGGGTTATCCAAGGACCTAAAGGGTTGGAGGTTCAAACCCTGGCTCCGACTGTCCAAGTAGCCTTGAGCCCTAAATTGCTCCCAGTAGGGTGCATGGTACAGTGCCAGCCACCCACTGGTGTGTGTGTGTGTGTGTGTGTGTGTGTGAGGCTTTGTAAAGTGCTTTGAGTACCAAGGAGTAGAAAAGAACTATATAAGTGCAGTCTATTCCACTGGGTTGTATAGAAATGAACAGATTATATTAGGGCTGCAACTAACGATGTTTTTAGTAGTCGTCTAATCTACAGATCCAGTAACGATTAGTCACGATTATTCCATGATACTGTAGCGACCCAGGGTCACTGTGTGTGTACCAGGAAGTGGCTGGGTTCTGTGTTCGGGGGGGTTGTTCTGGGTTATATTGTTAGACTTAGGACATGTTGTTAATGCAAATGTTTATTTCTATTCTTGTTTTAATGTTTTATAGTGAAATACGGTGTTTTTGTACTGTCATCTTGCATTTTATGCTTGTGTTAAAGTGGAACCATGACTTAGACGGCTGTGTGCCACTATCAGCCGGCTCCAGAAATGTGTGTCATGATCGTAAACCGTTTCCTGGCTTGTCCGGAAGAGTTAAAATAAAAGCTCTTCTTCATAAAGTAAAATTCTGCTTCCTAAACTCTTACTCCGGCATCACCATTCTTAAATAACACAATTAGTCGACAATAACATTTCACGTCGGCAAAACTTTACTGTTGACGTTATCGATTAATCATTGCAGCCCTAGAATATATTCTATACAGCTGATGAATGAATGTGACCACTAGAGGGAGCAGTGAGTCATTCTGTTAGTCACATGGCTTTTGAGCACCAATGCACCAAGGAGTGACAAAATATGATGAGAATAAAACAACTTTCAGCGTCAAAGAAAATGACAAAGTGATAAAAACTATGAGCACTGTTTCTCCACCAGACACAGCTCCAAATGAAAATAAAGGAATTTGATGATAAAATCCCAGTTTCTTCTGCCCGGGAGAGTTTGATTATGAAGGTATAAAGTTACTGTCATATTTGTATCTTTGATAAATTCAACATTTATTAATCGATGGTTCAGACAAACTAGCTAGTGATGGGCGATTCATGAACGAACTGATGAATCGATTCATTCAAGTGAACAAGTTGAATCAATTCACTAATGCAACTGAATTGATGAGGAAACACTTTGCTAATATTTTGCAAAGTCATCCGTATGAATCATACCTCTTATTTATCTCAAAGTAAGACAAAAAAACAAGAAAAACACTCTAAAACCTGTAATTCGTATATCCTTCACACCGTCCTTCCATACCAGTGCTTCTCCCTAATCCCCCACTCTGTGTCTAATTAGTTTGTTAGTGTCAACGTCTTCATTTGTCCCCATACAGCTCTAAATGACTGCAAACACAGACAGATGGTCACTTACATTATTTATTTTGTAGCCTTCTCGCTGCTTTGCTGTCAATAACATTGTAAATACATTATCTATTAGTGTTGTCTGTATTGAGTTCAAGTGGATTCAGCAAATTGATACTGAAATCCCCAAAAACCAATCTAATTTTCTTATTGTTTAGGTCATCGTAGCTGTGACAACCTCTCCCTAAACGTAGAACGAGCCTGGTGTTCTACCCCCACGGCTTATGATTAGGTTTTTTGTACTTCTATGTCCAATCTCAGTTTCCAAACATTGTGTTCAGTGTCTCCTAAAGCTTTTCTGGACTCATTAGTGTTTACTGTGAGCAGTGTTGTGCAAGTTACTTCCAAACTGTAATATATTACAGCAGTGATTCCCATCCTTTTATGGCTCATGACCCCGTTTTAACAGCATACAATTCTGGCAACCACAGACAATTTATTTTTGATCATGTAATAGTTATATAGGGTAGTTAATAGTTAGGCTACATAATGTATATTATTATGGATTAAAAAAAACAAAACAAAAACAGTTCCACAGTGCTTTAGCTTCAGAGTTTGTCACGTCTTTTATGTATTCTGATTGTTGTAGTAATAATAATAATAATAATGGATTTGATTTTTTTATAGCGCTGTTCAAGTCACCCAAAGCACTTTATATTATTGATCCATTATTTATTCGCTCTCACATTGTTGTCTCTCAACTCACTTTTTTTTTTTAATCAATTACCAGAAATTTCAGGTGACCCCCAAGATTGCAAAGGAAAAACACTGCATTACAGATTGCTTGTTACTGTTGTTTAGAAGTAATTTCTTGCCTTACAATATTACTCTCTCAGAATTGTAATGCATTACATGACTCCTGTATTACTTTTGAGTTGCATCCAGATTCTTGTCATAAATGGCACATATGCGGTAGATCACCCCACCCCCAAAGACAAGAGATAGGCAAGCCTTAAGACACAAAATTCACCCCCCAATGTACATGTGAATACAGCTCAGTAAGTAACGCTACAGTCTACGATGTTCAAATTCCAGCAGGAACGCTTGCATTTTTCCCCAACATTTTTCACGTTCAAACAGCACCAAGAATACCTGTACATGAAGAATTCTAACTAGTCACAGAAACGTTAGCTTACCTCGTCGTTGCTGATCAGGCTAGCTAGCTTCTTAAAGCAGGGTTAGCATTAGTAATGAGCGTACGTCCATGTGGATGATGCGCTGTCTTCTGCCGTCTTCACCCATTGGCTGAACACCAACAGGAAATAGAACTTTCCTGACGCATTTGATTCCTTAAGATCTCACGGTTTTGCTGTGTGTTTTTTTTTTTTTTTTAAATTCATTTGAGGAATTAAATTATGGTCGAAAAATGTGTTGTAATGCAATTACTGTTGAAGAAAGTGATTAGTGATGTATTTATATTACTGTGTTACAGTAAAAAGTAATCTGTTACTGTAATGCATTACTCCAAACACTGTCTATGAGAGTAGCCATATGCTGCATCTGGTTTTTGTGGGTTAATAATTGTCAGCCTTGGATGCGTTCATGCACCGACTGTTGGTGACTTACCAAAAACAGCTGCTGAGGTTTTATTCCATCGCTGCTGTAGTTGGAAACCACATAATGTGATAATTATGATTTCATGACTCAAAACCTAAATTTGGTAGGGTCAGAATTAGGCATGGTGTTTTGTGGTTAAATATTTTTGCCGTTTTGACTGTAAAATTTTATTATTTTTTTTAAAAATATTATTATTATTATTATTTTGCCTTGTAGCATAATTGTAACACAGTTGGTCAGTTTGTAATGTGTTTCTTACATTTCTAACGGTTTAACCTTATGTATGTCATTATAGAGCAAGTATTTCACGTCGTGTCCTTACATCTTACAATTTGCAATACGTACAACCTGAAAATTAGCTTCCATTTTCAAGATCACTAGTCACTATCAGTATTATCTTTTCTGTAAAATTGTGAAACCTTAACAGCATGTTTTTTTTCTTAGCTTTTACTCATCTCCTCACCTGACTTTTATAATATCATATAATGATGTCGGAGAAAATGTTTAGCCGCTCCCAAATCCCAAAGTGGATTATTATCTCTGCACCTCTTAACACTGACATCAAAAGACGACTCTTATTCCCAGGGGTACATATCTTGGTCTCTGAGCTTTCTTTCTTTTTTTTTTTTTGTGTGTGTTATCTCTTAGTTTCCTCTGAGACATCAAACTGCTCTCCTGTGTAACAACAGCTATGACCCAGTGTGACTTGCCAGGTGTGTTTTCCTGGCTGTTCCCCACCTGTATTGTTGCATGTGGACAAATAAAATGTGAACATAATTTGCAGACGTGTTGAACAAAATGGTCTAATTAGGACGGCTGGCTACCGCTCATGCCGGGTTTTAATTTGCTTCTCACAGTGTAGAGGCTCTGTTTCACTTTACAGTTTGTTGAATACCAATGTGGGGGAACTAAGTAAAATGCTGACATCAGATGGGCGCCTGGACGCCTGCATCTAAATAATAGCATTGGAACAGTACATACTGTGCACAACACTTTGTGGGAGAGGGAAGAAAGTTGATGGCATTCAACAATGGCTAGAAAGCTGTCGTCTGATTAGATAAGTATCATAATTACACAAGATTGTCTTTGCAAAGCTGGACTCTATGCTGCGCTTTTGTCTCGCACACCTCCCTATAATACATTGTCATGAATTAAAATAGCTGGCAGCGTTACCGGCTTCCTCTTATTCTCCCAGAGAGGCAGATGACACACGGAGCTCCAAAGAGCATACAAAATGTCTTCTGCGCCCAATAAATGACAGCCGGCTTTGGAAGTGACACGGAGTTTCTCACATACCAGGAGGCGCAAACCATTAGCTCGGTGTGAAACGAGATGATGGAGACATATTTTGTGTTGTGGGACACAAAATTACAATTTGGGGGAGCACGAGGGATAAAGAGGAAGTACTAGAGAGGTTGATGGTGTGTGGGTGTATGAGCAATGAGCATGAATTGTGAATGAGCAAGTGTCTGAGCTGAACACTTGCATAACAACTTAGCCGAGAGAGAAATCCAGTTCGGTGAAACTGAAAGGGATGCGCTGGGTGTTTTTGAAGAAATCTCGTCGTCTTGTTCACAATAAAAGATGAGGACTTCTGTGCATGATTACACTTCATATACATTAAGGTTATTCATAAATAATTGAAAAGTTATGATTTTAGTCTTCTAAAGATCCTGGAACATTGGGGATCTCTGATATTCTTTTTTTTTTTTTTTAGTTTTACAGATGTTTACACGGCTAATTAGCCAAACTGATTTAGGAGATTACCTGTCCTCAGCTGCAGCCTCGGGAAATGAGAACTGATGTAGAAGAACTGCTGAGTGAAGCGCTGAAGTGTCAATTCATCCAGACTTTATCATCCAGCTAATTAACCATTAAAAGGGAACTATTGTTACTTTTTCCATCATGCTGCTCTGTTATTTTCACTGTAAAAGAAACTGGCAGCAGAGATGATGACAAAGTGCAGAGCAATTTCATGCAAAACAGAGTTGTTACAGTGATGCAATTTCCATTTCTACTTTATTCTTATTCAGTCCTTTTAGTTTTGGATTTAATACATTTTATGCTTGTGTTAGTAGTTTTAGCTTCATTTTGATAAACCGTTGGTTTGGTTTTACGAGGGAAGCCTTAAATTAATAATTATTTAGTAAAGATGAAATTATGCACACTATTGTGTTACTGCGTCGCCTTAGAAAAACAGTTTTTACCTGCAATTTTAGTTTCTGTTCATTTAGAAGTAATTATTTAGGGTTTGTCTTTGAAGTATTAGGGACTCACTTTAATTGTACTGTGATTTTAGTCAATTTATCCAACATGAATACAGTTATGGTGGGATGTTATAAAGCAATTTGAAGTAAATAATAATAATAATAATAAAAAACGGACTGTAGAAGAAATAAGTGTTGCAACAAAGTATGCCTGCAAGGTCGTATAGAAAAATATTGTAGGGTTTAGTTTTTTACAGGGTGTTAACTACAAAAGAAAATCAGAGTCCTTTGAAGCTGGACTCCATCAGCCTGACTAAATGGACCTGGTGGCAAGGTGGTTAAATGCCGTTTCTTAGGTTAAAAAGGACGTAGGGTTTGAACCAGGACAAGAAAAAAATCTAGTTGACTTTCTTTATTTCTGAAAGAAAGCCAGAAATTGAATACCTCTGCTTTTACTTTTTGTGCTACATCACAAAATCCTTCCATCTTACCGTCTAATGTTTGTGTAAACATACTCTTACAACAAAGTACACTTAATGTCATTTCAATGTCAATTCACAGCAAGTCAGACGGCACAGGCAGCACATGTTTCCTGCTGGGGCAATTGGAAACACTAGGACTTAATACACCTGCCAGACTCTAAACTACCCACCTGAAGCCTTGGAACAAATGTATCATTCAGTTGGCTGCAACACAACAACTCATGCATGTAAGCTGATGTGTAAAATGTCTTTGTGTGTCCTTTCAGGGGGCATTTTAATATAGCAAGTAATCAGTTTAAGAGCCTTCAACAGCAAGAAAAAGGAGACATTAGAACATTTTCTGTAACATTTAGCATGTACCTTATATTGATTTTCCATCTTCTGTTTATGGATATAGAACACGTTGAAACTATTTTCATTTCAGTCTTTCAGCATTTAAGGTTACCTCTGCATGGCCTCATTTTTCTGGCTCCAACATTCCATAAGAAATATCTTTATTATGCAGGAGTAGTGGGGGGCGGGGTCAAACTTGATCATTGGTAGTTACATAAGGTAGCAATTCATAGCAAATTATTCAAGACTTGGGTTATTTAAGGGCAGATTTCCACCCTTTTTTTTGTTTCTCTTGTCTGTGAGACAATTTTTTCTTTGCTAATAAACATAAACTCAGTTTCTGCTTCTTCTGTGCAAGGTTTGCCCTTTGGCTCCTACATAAGTGCTTCAGGAGAAATGCTTACTCTTAAATCATTTAGCACGTTTTGTGGATCAATGCCCCCCCCCCCCCAAGCTTTGGAGACACGATGCCTATTGGATTGATGTTTCCCAGAGCAACACTCTGAGTAAATATATCTGCATTCATTGAGCTGCCCTGCTCAATCACACTGCTTTGGCTGCAGCACTACAAGATAGCTTGCACCCAGAGGGAGATACTGGCAGACTCTGTCAGGCGTCTTGCTGACTGCTCAAGTGCCTTTATCTGTGCATTTCCTAATGGCGTAGTGCTTGCGCAGACTTTTATGTTAAAAAAGAGATAATGTTCAAAGTGATTTTTTCCCCCATGACTTAATTAGTGATAATTATGCCACAAAAGTGAATGTTTTCAAACTTGTCCTGACTCTTCAGTTATTCTTTTAGGTTTACTGTGACTGAAAACTTCAAAAAAAATTGATTGCCGTTCTGTGAAACTCTGTTGTATTAGAACCTTTTGGCATCTTTAAGCTCAGTCATTAGCAGTGAGTCTTTCATTCATGGGCTGCAGTTCCTCTTTGATTCCAATATACCTGCCAATTATTCCAAATGTGAACATAGGGTATTTTGTCTAATGCCATTTGAACAGAGCAAATCCAAGCTGATGAGGCTGCTAAGATTAGATGACCTCCAGACACATGCTGTACATCCTCAACTGGCATTTGACAAATAATCAATGGGTCCTTGTGAGGACAAAAACAATCCCCGTGGACCATTATAATGTAAACATACTGTACCTTTGCTTTTTAATGGCACTACTTGTTCCAAAATGCCTGCCAAAAAAGGGTGAAGCCATCTGTTTTAAATTAGCAGTGGCCAGGAAGGAAGCATTTGACAGTGCTGTTTAAATCAATCAGGCAGGAGATGGAAGGGATCTCATTATGGTTATGCTGATCCTAGGAATCAATCATGATCCACCAGATGTTTCCAAAAAATGTTTGTCTTCATTTTGGCACTGTCATCCTTACCACTATCAGCTCTCCAATGTCAGCTTAAAGAACAAGAATAATGAGAAATGAGGAAGGTGTCACGTCTGAACTCGGATAAGAACCCAAATGTAGACACAGAACCAGGAATTTAGTTTTAAACAATAATACAGTTTATTTGAGATAACAATAAATGACTTGTAAGTGGAAGATCTCCAGTCCAAGAAGGTAATCCAACGTCGATAGTGATGGACAGGCCAAAAGTCCGGAATCAGGAGAGCGAGGGGGATAGGGAATGGAAGCAGAAGCACGGACAGGGAACAAACAGGCTGTAATCAGAGGACAGGCAGGGTCAAACAGAGAAGCACACAGAATCTGGCAAAAACACATGTAGAGGTAAGGAAAAAGCAGAGTACCATAATGAGCAAAAAGGTCCGAATCCATAGAGACAGTCAAACAGGCAGGGGCACCAACAAGAAAGAAGAAGGCAAGGTTCGGAAGGTCCAGGATCAAACGGGTCATGATCAGGCAGGAATAAAGGCTGGTTAAATATCACACACAAACTGGCAATGAGACACAGGAAGTACAGGGCTTATATACACACTAGGAGGAGGAGACACAGGCGCAACACATTAGGGCGGGATCAGATAATCAAACAAGCGGGAAAAGAAGGGAACAGGAAGTAAAGACACCAGACACGATACAGAAGGAAGACTAACAAAATAAAACAGGAAATGACGAGACACAAAACACTAAGGACTGGTAGCAGACATGACACAAGGTCAGTTTAATGGCTTTTGTGGATGTTTCAAACTTGCAGTGGACAGTTTTAGCTTAAATTTTCCTTTCATCATTCAACCTAGAAGATTTGTAACTACTTGGCGAACATGTCATAAACCTTCAACGTTAATCTTTACCTTTAAACCTAGTTTCTTAAATGGAAAGCTCATTACCCATAACATCATTTCAATCAAATGGCAGCTGGTAGAAAAGAGCCCTGTCCATGTAGTCAAACGGCTAGGTGGCATTTGGCCTCATACTCCGTTAAAGTACAGTTGATAAACTGTAAATTACAGACATTAAGACACTAAAGTGAAGTGTAACGGGCTGAACAGGACTAAACGTTTACTGGTGACATTTGGAGCAGGTTAATAGTATGCTTTATGATGAGAGTTCTGAAGGTCTGTGTATGTCACAGAGTATTGTGTGATTTGTCAAAAAAAAAAAAAAAACACACAAGGGGGGGGTTCATTATTAAAAAACAAAACAAGCAATCAACAGACCTCATTGTTTTTTTGTTGGTTTTTTTTTTTTTAAAGTTAATGGTAGGCTGTATTGCATGTCAAATAGTTAAACATTCGTCTTTAATGCAAACTAAAAATACATGAAACATTTAATTTTCTGCGGCCAAACCTGTGATGTAGGAGATGGCCTAATTATGTTTGAGGACCATGGATAAGGGGCCATCACATCTGTGCATCTTCACATGAACGTCCATACAGCCTGCTGTACATATCTTGTGTGTACCGAATGACATTTGAGAGGCTATTTCAAGGGTGTTTGCTGAATGCACTCTAGCGTATTCAGCGAGACAGATGATTGCAATGTACTTGTGGTGGGCTCAGCTCCAGCCATATATGCTCAAGACAACATTTAGATAATGGAGCAAAAAATATATATACTTTTAACAGCTCTTCTTCCTGCAAGTAATTTTAAGTAAAACCACCACTCTCTGGGTGTTTCTTGACATTGGTTCCCTCCATTTAAATGCTAAGTTGCCCATAGATCTATGAAAACGGTCTGCACAGGGTGGTTATTCTTTACATTCACTCCAGAGTTCTTCCTCTGTTCCTCTACAGTAACAGTGTGCAGGAATTTTGGCTTTGAAATAGATTTATCCAATATTATCAAGCAACATGCTCTCAGGAAAATGCAGAGTTCGACACAAACATCAAGCCAAATATTATCTTACATGTCAAAATCATATTCAAATTGAAACTAAATAAACTAATGCATAGGCTATCTGCTCTTTTCTCAGTGATCATTTGTATTGGTTCGTTTATGAAATCCATACGATACAAATAAAACCTGGCTACATCATCTTTTAAACAGCATCCTTTCTTATGTCTGTTTCACATACAAGTACAGCAAATTAAAGTTTACTTCTTGTGCTACTGCCCACACGTTGTGTGTGTGTGTGTGTGTGTGTGTGTGCTCTCAGTGACAAAACCCCAGTGCTCGATTAATAACTTCACAATTCCCACGTAGTTTGAGATCTGCAGAGTCGATCCACAAACCGAGGGTGGATGAAATACCACAGGCACCTCTGTGAGTAATTCAATCCAAAGCAACAACAGCAAAATAATGGCCATAAACACAGAGGGTCACACAGCTGAATCAACACTAATCTGAAACCCCCATCCCAGACCAGTTCAACAAGGGAGCTGGCAGCACTGCGACAATTTTTGTAAGAAAACCAACAATATGATAAGCATACTGCTCACTGCACCAAGTGGCCAACTGGTGTGGGCTACTGTTGTGTGTTTTTTTTGTTTTTTCCTTTGCACAGCTTCCCCCAATTATGTTTTGTTTCTACAGATCAAATCAGATAGATAGATAGATAGATAGATAGATAGATAGATAGATAGATGTGTATATGCTGTCATTGCAGTACAGTCAGTCGTCTTGAGTGATGGGATCCTCAGGACAGGATCATGAAACTTATCCATCTTTTCCACTTGCTACATTACATTTAGCAGATGCATTTATCCAAAGCGACTTACAATAGAGGACAAACATAGCATATAGCACTTTCAGATGTAAGGTGTACACGAAATATACAGAACAATAGGTGCGACTGTCGACTGGGGTTAGTAGGGGTTGTATTTTTTGTTTTTTTTGCGCTTTGGCATGGGGTTACGTAGAGTAAAACTCCATGGCACCGGCTCTACTCTACTCAGTATTCCTGTGGTTCTTCTCCACTTACATGGGACCAGCTCGTCTCAGCTCGACTTGTTACTCCGACATGACGTGCCGTTTGCTCAGAGTTGCCGAAAACTCGCTTGTTGCATATTTTCTCATCTGGATTTTTACGTCCGCCACCAAAGACTGAATCTATGTGACCGTCCATGGTGTAGTTTTGTTCTGTCATCATGTTTCGCTATTCACTGTCTACTTCTGTGTCTGATTTTTGTAAATTCCGGGTCACATAGAAAACTGTCTGACCAATTAGTGTCTGCAGTGTCGTGATGTCGAGTTTTAGTGTCAATTTCAACATTTTGAAACCTCGACTGAGGCGGTACTAAACTAGTATCGGGTCCCAGATTCCAGGGTCCTTTTTCGTAAAGGAAAAGCGAAAGAGCCGTGTAGAGTCGAGTAGAGCCGATACCATGGAGTGGAAAAGCACCATTAGTTCTATGCATCGTCGCTGCACTGCTTGTTTGGAAGCCAGAGGTAGACGCACTCCATACTGAATGATGACACTTTCAACTTCTGAGTACCTGTATTCATGTGTCCAAATTCATGCCCTAATGACCAATGCTTCCTACTTTCATATGAAGGTAACCCCAAACCAATTCACTTAATATATCTCCAAATGTACATATTTTGACCTGTGTGTTTTTAATGGTGCTAAATATATATAAGTGTAATGTGTAATGCATTTAAAACCTTTTTAAGGCTCGGTTGTATTTTTCAGATCTTTGTAAATTACTGAAGCAGAATACTTGCATGCGCACATTCCTTGTGATTAAACAGCTCAACAGAGTCACTGTAATTTACAAATTCAGTTATGAGTACTTCAAAGAGAGATGTCCTTCAGCTTATGGATCAAATTTTAGATAAAATCAAAAATGGGTATTTGTCCTCACCGGTCCTTTTTTTTTTTTTCATGACATCAAAAATGTCCTTGTCGTATTAAGTTTTTCATTTGATTTGTGACCTCTGACCTTTTATCAAACATTCAAGGGTGTTTGTTCATAACCGGTACAGCACCTTTGATTTTACACATAACATATGTAATTTGTTTCAAGCACTTTGTGAACCTTTGAGAATCACAAATGTCTTTTTTTTTTTTTTTTAAATCCCACGGGAGCTATAATTGTGATTTTTCTCAGGTTTTAAGGTCTTTCATACACTATTTGTGCATTCAGAGGATGGTAGAGCCACTGTGCTCACATGGAAAACAACACTGTTGATGCAAAATACTGAACCAGAATGCATGACACAAGATTAAACCACCCTCCTTCCACTCGGTGAAACACATTAACGCACACACACACGCGCACTCACACACACACACACACACACACCATTGCTACAACAAAAACAACAGCAGTCCTGCATGCGCTCGTACACAAGGGCTTTGGATAAAAACTAATAAAAAGCTGGGCTGAAGAGGAATGTTTTGAGCCTACTCTTTAAAGTGATAAGATTAGGGGCACATCTCAGGTCATCTGGCAGAAAGCTCCACAGTTTCAGGGCACAGTGACTAAAAGCGGCTCCACTACATTTTGATTCCATTCAAGGAACAGGGAAAATTCTGCTGGCAGATGATCAGCGAGGTCTGCAGCTGATAAACACTAAACTAGTGGGAAATGTTTTGTACTTCATTCAGCGTCTTATAAAACTACAAGTGCAATCTTTAAAAAGTAAACTCTGTAGCTTTTCTTTTTTTTTTTTTTTTGGAGGGGGGGTGAACTTAACCCTCATGTTTTAAGATTTTTTGATTTTAGTTTACATTCAGTTTTGTGTGAGCATTACCAGTTTTACCTTTTTATTTTGATGAATTGAGAATTTTTTTTTTCGTGTAGATTTTAGGCTCAATCCAAATTCGCGACCACCAAACATTCATACACATTTATACACCAGTGTGAGCGGCACTGAAGGCAAGGAGAGTGAAGTGTCTTGCCCAAGGACACACGCCCACACACAGTGGACTGACTAGGATAGAGCAGGAATCACACCACCAACTCTTCAGTTATTGTACGAGCCGCTCTATCCACTGACCCTAAGATAACAACATGAAACGCAATTAAAACAAAACATTAACCTAAAAACAAGTGTAGTGCTCAGTCAAAGTATGTGTGTCAGTTTGAATAGATGGGTTTTGAGTTTGGTTCTGAATGTTGTGATGCACTCTTGACTGTCTTATGTGTGTGACTAACACCAGGAAGTCTACGTTCTTATGGTAGAATGTGGATAATACAACCATTGGTCCAAGTGTCCAAACATAATGACGTTGATCAAGTTCACCATTGGCTTAGGTATCCAAAACACGATAGTGGCCCGGTATCCCTCAGGGTAATGGGCTGTTCTGGGCCCAAACTGGTACCATGACACAGGAAACATGTCGATTGAGAGGAAATGGTAGACATATCCTGGGTGGATGTCATCACGATCCATCCACGACACCTGGTATTTAGAGAGAATAGTCTAATATTATATTTCTCTAACGACAAGTTGTATTGGCAGCAAAATCATTTTCTCACCGTTTCTGTTGGAAGACTTACTATGCAAAATAAGACTAGATATGCATAAAGTTTTTAGTCTTCCTCCACTTCCGCCTCTCCTGTCACTCATCATTTTCAGTGCGTTAACACTATTGTTCTGACATTAGACACCAGGGACACTTTCATATTTAGTGCCTTCCAGAAAGCTTTGGGACTAAACTGGAGGACGTCATCTCTTGATGCACTAACCATATCTGACCGTAGCATCCACAGGGGAAAGGTAAACTTCATCGGCTGCGCTATGTGAGCTACATGTCTGATGATTTTCCATGACAGGTGTTGTGGTCAGTTCTTTGCCGCTATACTCTAAGAAAAATACTTCAGAAGTTCTCCCCATGCTTCATTGGCTTAAGAACCTTTGATTGAAGTTGAAGGGTGAAAGACCGAGCCTCTGTTTTCGGGCCTTAAGGTATTCTTCATCTTTGTGAGAGACGTGAACCACTGACGAAGACTGATTTCTAAGGTACCGTAGCTATAATTAAGTTATAGCCAAAGGAAGCAGGATAAAGGACGGTGTTTGAAGGATGCATCTGTTGTCTCGTCAGATACAGGATGTCTGTACTTTACCTTTGTACTTCCAATTTCTGTTCTTTTTTTTTTTTTTTTTTTTTTTTAAAGCATGCATCAGAGTCTTTTTTTCTTTTCAGTTTTTTCTTCACTTTAAATTCTTCTTTAAAGGTATGACATTTTCTCTTTTTAGAAATCGATAGCATGTCACAGTGGAAACAACCCATGTAATATCTGCGGTGTCTTTATAAAATACACGTCATGTCAAGCAATCCTGTCCTTGTCTAGTTTGATCGGGAAACCTGTTTTATGACGTTGACCTATTTATGAGTAGACGAGGCAAGTGAAGTTCCAACTCTTTGGATGAAGGAAGATTGGGGCCAAACAAGATATTTTGAGAATTACGGGAATGTAATGACAGAAATAGTCACCTGTCTTAATGTATGTACGGTATCGTCTTAATGATGATGATTTTCTACAGAATGATAAAAAGTTAGAGTATTTCTATGAGTGCCCTATATACAGAGTTAAACCCATCAGAAAATGGATGGATGTACATATATTTATACACTGCAAAAAAATCCAAGTTATATTTTTTTGGCCTAAAACAGTAAATAAGTTGGTAAAACTTTAAATAATAAATTATTGACATTTGAGGGAATAATGCCAGTTAAAACAACAAAACGAGTCATTTGTGTGATCCAAAACAATTTGGTGAGTTGTTAATGCTTATATCTTTAAGTTGGGGTTTAGTACTGTATTTTTCGGACTATAAGTTGCTCCAGAGTATGTCACACCAACCATGAAATGCATAATAAAGAAGAAAAAGACATATGTAAGTCACACTGGAGTATAAGTCACATTTTTTGGGGTAAATTTATTTGATAAAATCCAACACCAAGAAACAGACATGTCGTCTTGAAAGTCAATTCTAAATAAAAATAGAATAGAGAACAACAGGCTGAATAAGTGTACGGTATGCTAATGTTACATGA
>JAPSES010000104.1:7048478-7058696 GCA_029822895.1 Maxillicosta whitleyi
TTAATCATTTCTTCCTTGTGCCATTGCCAACAAATCCTGAAAATTTCATCAAAATCCATCCATAAGTTTTTGAGTTATGTTGCACACAGACAAACAAACAAACGCCGGCGAAAACATAACCTCCTTGGTGGAGGTAATAAAGAGGTGCGTGTTGTTTTCTTCGCTGAGCTTCACTTATTGCCCAAGACACCCTTTAAAAACAAACATCAGATGTGGCTTAAAAGGATTTTGAAGACAGTACCAAAGCATATTAACATGTAAAAGAGCAGAAGTAATGAAGAAAAAAACAGCGTCTGACATTAATGAGATTTCACACACACAAAAAAACCCAAAACAAAACGTGGCATTGCTGTGGTTTGTACTTCATCTGCTTTATTTTTGTTTTCTTTTTCCTGCTAATCTCAAATCAATTAAGCATTGTTACTTTTCAACAGTCAAATCCCATCAAGCCAGAGAAGACCGAAGTAAAAATCCTCCTTTTGTGTTTTAGCAAAGAACTCCCACTGCAGCCGCTACAGTATTGAAATACAATATCTGTAGAAGCAGAAAGAAATATAGTGATATATTTGTACAATCAAGCACCGCAGCGTTAATTGATTGCTGTGTGTTTCAGGGACTGTGCCAGTGTTCCTCCATGGTTTGGCCTCCTGACTCATAGTTTAGGCCACTGCCAACCGTTACTGTTTTTTTTAATGATTGAATGCTAAGGGGGCTAAAGTCTCTTAATGATTTAAGATCGGATGAATGTAAAATGACTTTCTTTAGCCTTTCTTCACAAAATGATTAGTGTATGGTTTTGTAATTTACTGGTGACGTGTTGGAGGGAGATTGACTGCGAAACTACCTACTGGATCATTGGAGACGTGTGAAGGAATAAGTGTTTTTTAATGTCTCGTCTTTTCCCTAGGGCCGTGCACACATAACATACACTGCCCGGCCAAAAAAAAAAAGTCAGATATCCAATATTTGACTGCACCACCTTTGGTTCTGATTCCAGGAGACATTCAGTGGATTTAACTGCACAAATAGTTCCGATCCTTCCATGGGTCAGTACTGCAGTGGTTCGCCAAACATCTTCATCACTGGTTCCTATTTATCTGCAGGACTCTTTTAAGGAAAACACAAAAATATCTCTCCAACCTTTTGCATCTATCCCAAAATAACTACCACCTGAGGTCCAACAACTTCATCACACTAACTATTCCAAAAGTCCACTCTGTCTTCGGCCGCAATTCCTTTCACTTTGCTGCAGCAAATGATTGGAACACACTTCGGGAGTCTTTCAAACTCTCACATCTTCTATCAATCAACATGTTCAAGCAAAAATTAAAACACTCCGTAGTCAACCGCTGCAATTGTTGACTTCCTACCCAGTCTCCCATAAACTCCAGTTGTTTTTAACTCCACTCTTTCTTGTAAATTTTAGAGTTATCTGTACTGTTTCCTTTGATCTGCTCTAGTTCTGTCTTGTTTGTTTTTGTTTTGATCTTGTCTTTTGTTTGATGGAACCTCCTGCCAGGTCATCATTGTAAAGATGACAGGTAGTCTACCTGTTTCACTGCCGAAAAAAGTTGTTGACTATTGCGCAGCAGTCAGAAGCATGACAGTGCACTGATAGTAAATGAGAGAAAGTAGGGCCAAGTGATTTGGAGGTGGGACTTTTCGTGGATATTGGTTTGTGATGCAAATAAATCAGTCTTTTTTTTTAGAAGAAAAACGTTTTATTTTAGTGACCCCCTGCAAACTTGCCGGACTACTTTCATTCTGACCAGAACTAGGCTCACAGGACACTGTCGGGGGTAAGTCAGTGTGGTTGTACTACACTGATGACGGGGATGAAATACAGATTCATGTCAAAAATACACAACTATCCCTTTAAGCGATTAAAGGGGGAAAAATACATGAGATACCTGGCTACGTGTATATATGGGCAAAGGTCATACAGCGTTTCACAAACAGGCGTCACATTGACAACTAAGGGTAAGTTTGATGTTATATATCATGGTTAGATGTGAAGAAAAGAACAACAGGGAGAGAATCAAGATTCAACCCAGGATGTTATCACGTGTCTGCTGCTAACCACGGAGCCAAGTTTGTGATTTCTGCACTCTCCTTTAATTCAATATTAAATAAATACATGAATAAAGCACTTCGCTAGATAAATGGAGTCATAATTTACCATTCCAACACTGATAAGTAGTTTCTAGAAAATACAGGTTACAGTAACTGGCAAAATTGGTCATGTTTGGCTTGTTCTCTGTAGATTTTTAACCCGAATTTCTGCGCAAGTCAGAATTAACCCTTTAGTACCCCTAAATACCCCCTAAATCTCTAAATAACTATCCAAATACATGAATTATACTTCATATTAAGAAAATAAAGTAAAAAATAATGTAATATACGTACAGTAATGGTGGACAAGAAAGTTGAAATGACGTAAGTCGGGTACGTCATAACCCGAGGACTACCTTTATTGACCTTCAGTTCCTGGCAGTTTATTAAATATGAAGGAAGTTTCACAAGAAAAGATGACCACAATGTCTATACAATCCAGCTGTATTTATACAGGGGTTGGTGCCAAACATATCATTAATGCACACATGAACTGTGCCAGCCTGGAAGTGATCATAATTGTACAAAAGGGGAGGAGCTGTGGGATCATGAGTGAGCTAATGCTAAGTGCTACCTTACCGACTATGTAAAAATAATAAACGTCATCAAGCATTGTGTGCCAAAGTCATTTACGGTCTTGTTCAGTGTAATCTATTAACCACCACTATAGTGACGCTGACTGTTGGTTAAAAATGTGTCTGAATAAATAAGCAGAAACTCTGAAAGACTTGAGTGAGCTGTTGTATACACCTGACAGTCAAAGATGGCAAAAGCCTTCTATTCACACTAAGATCTAGTTAATGTAAGAAAAATTTAAAGATGGGCCGCTGAGATAAAATATTTAACACTCCAAGTAAAACAAATGAGACCAGGGTGATGCCTGAGGAAAGACTGTTGACTTAATATGTTTAATGAGAAGTTCTGTGGACTACGGGATTCGGAGCTTTCTGCAACCAGTACCAGGCGACTGTCATTTCAACTCACTCATAGTAAAACGATAGCACTTTGGGGACATCCACTGAGTTGTCTTTTACATTTTATGAATTTACTGAAAGATGAAAAGAATAATGAAACAAATGTTTTTCGGCAGTAGTTCTGGAGCACCTGCAATTTTCCACCTGCCAAATATGGATGTTGAAAAAGCTGAATGAACAGATGAATGCTTGACCTCCGCTAACATTGCCCACCCGGCTGTCATGGTAAACACGCCAAACTTCCATGAAAATGAGGGAAATCGACTTGTGTCATCCACTGGCTGGAAGTATGGCATCACAAAAAAGGTGCTACTCACACCTAGCATGAAGGAGCTAACGGACACAAGCACTAGTTAAGCTAACATTTCTTTACTTTTTTTTACTTTTCACTTTTCTATCGTACTGCTGCTGTAACTGAAAATTTCCCCATTGTGGGATAAATTATCTATATGTCTGTGTGCCTATGAGGTTAGTTATATGCACTAGTTAAGCTAACATGGAGGTTAGCTTCATCATGTAATCAGTCACTACCACAACAAGTAGCAGTGCCTTTTAAGTGCATGCAACATGAATTAAACCTGTACTCAGTGGACGCTAAAAGACATACACACGCTGCACAAAATATATTTTACCAGCTATATTGGGGAAAGACTCCTAATGGTAAGAAGTTCTTAATACTTAAAAGTAGAATGTAAAATTTGTTCAGCTTTCTCGTCACATAACTGTTGTTAATAGGAGCATCATTACGATCATATGATACTGCTACTTTTAGCTCAAAATGCAAGCGTTATGTCTGTCCACTTAAACATTGACAATGAATCAAATAAATTAAAATATGTTATATGATTATACTGGATGAAAAAACTAGTGTGTATTTTTCTTTTGATTTTGTTTATTTGTGGTCTAACATGGGAATATTGACACTATTGTAACACATTTATGCTTTTGAAGAACATATGTGGCTTTGTATTGATTTTAAAACCATGCTTGAATAGGCTTCGGTGCATTTTATTAGGGAAGTTGTGTTAAAATGCTGCTGATGTATTTATGTAAACGTACACGTGTATACAATAATTAGGTGCAGTTTCTCAGCATCTTTGCGTTTTGGTTAAAATATTTCTTAATAGGCTACATAAATCAAGATGTTTGGGCGCTTTTGTGACAGTCTAGCTTTCCTAATCATACGAGCTGTTTACTCTTGAAGATAATGACTAGCTAAAGCCCATTTGGATGTATCTCCTCTTATGCACCAGTTGTGCATTTCCCAGTGTCTCAGGGATGTTTTTCTTTGGCTGCTACACTGGCGACATTCTTCCCCAATGAATGCTTATTTGCATGAGATGGCTCATTTTTGTGCTACTGCATTCATTTCCTAGGTGTATATTTCTGCTGCTCATTTAACCCAGCTGATGCTTTGCTAAAGCATGATGAGTCCTAAAGACTCAAGCCTCTTACTTACAACAGAGCACTTATTTCATTTATCCAGACAGATGTATCCTCAGATGAGGTGCGCATCTTTTGCAAACAGTTATTTTGTGTGGGTGGAAACACACTGCTTGTTTACATACTTCTTGCTGCTTTTATGCATCAGTTTTTCACAGTTTAGACAGTTTGAATATACCAGTGCCATTTCCCCTTTAGTTATATTGTCAGGGGTAGTTAAGTTGCATCATTGAGGGCCTCTGTGCTGTATGCGTTCTGTCTTCTTGTTGTGGAAGATGAACAGTCAAAACCAGTTTCGCAGTGGTGTTTTGTCCATCTACATGCTGAGGAAAGGCAGAATGTTATGTCTGTTTTGGTATTTTGTGTGATAAACTGTAGTTTTACTGTTAAAAGAAAAAAAAAAACAGTGTTCGGGAAATGTTAAATTCATTGAAAGGATTTTAAACTTACTTCGTCATTGTTTTTCTTTTTCTCCAAAATACATACTCATGCAAACTGGGGTTTTGTTCGAAGGTCAACTGTCAGACTTGCAATTTATTTCTCTTTATCTACAGGCCAAATGTTGACCAAGGACAAGCAAAAATGAATGAAACAGATGGACCTTTCTGATCCACCTTTTTTTTCCTTTTCGTTACCTGGTGCCATCTTTAAAATGGCTTGCACAAACTTGGCTTCTCATCGTGCTCATAAAATATGTGTATCCTTCCTTTGTGAGGGTCACCTTTTGGATAGATAACAGTGACCTCTGAAATGTCTGTATTGAGTTTGACAGGAAAACAAAAAAAAAAGTTCAGCATGAAACAAATTAATGAAGCACATTGACTGTTTGACTCTAAGATGCAGGCCATTCAAGGACATGGAAATAAGGACAGTGGAAGAGTATACGCACATAGTGAACTGACTGTTCTGCAAAATATAACACGACAACAACTGTTAACGCAGTATGGATTTTACAGTGCAGAGCGGTGGTGTTTATTGTATCATGTTCCCTGGAAGAGGGAGGGTCTCTGCCCACTCAGACAGATGCCATTTTTCCATTATACAGTTATAGTACTACCTTCTACTCAACTCGTTAACACTCGTGGCCTGCACTCTGTTGTCGTCACTTGCCTTACATGGAACCCTGAACAAGTAGGTACTAGAAAAAGAGCCTGGTGTTTCGTACTCTCACGTGATGCATAACCATAAAACCACGTAAAGTAGAGTCAAGCAGAGCAAATTAAGTGCGAGTGGAAAAGCCCCAAGAGAGTGTCAATCAGCGAAGGTACTACAGGTTGTGCACCGTGGGTATTGGACACAACAAACCATAGAAAGGGCGGAATTCGTATGGGAAAACATATAATGACAGTGTTTTACGTTCACCTTAACGCCCATTACACACTAAAACAAATAGCCGCGGCTTAAAAGGTTGGGGAAGTAGCTACTGCTTGAAGGGTTGCAAGTTTGATTCTCCAAATGGGTAGATAAATAGTTTGAAATGGAAGTTATTCAGTTTCAGTGTTTTGCATATATAGGCTAATGCACTGATGTAATGATCCTTAACAATACTTTTCTTTATATTTGGACCTCACTAAAATGATTTCCAGGGAAAACGGATTAAAAACTAGAATGGCACTCAGTAGAGCCAAGTCCAACAAGTTCGCCAAGTCCAACCCCCCCCCCACCTGGAAAATTTCATTAGGTTTGGTCAATAATTAACTGAGATACTGAGAAACAAATTTTTTTTGGCCCCATTGACCCCAATGTTAACGAAAATTTCAAAGTGACCCGAAATCCAGGATTTCTTCCGGATCAGCCCCACACCCTACCCCTCCACCAAATTTGATGGAAACATAACTTACTTGGCGGAGGTAATAAATCTCACTCCTTGCACGTTTCCCACCTATTATTATTATTATTATTATTATTATTATTATTATTATTATCATAAGTAAATAATAATTTAAAAAAAATCTTTCCCAATGTAATCACATGTATTCTGGGTCACTGGCAATCGATAAACCCAATTTGGTATGAATGCAACCAATAATTTTGCTACTGGAGTGTTAACAATCTTTTGCCTGTTGCTTTATTTTATATATTTAAACCATACAGTCAGTGTATGAACGTATTTATTACCTGCAGTAGATCGCAGTCAGCACATATACATTTGGGAGATGGATGTGTGTACTAGTGTTGTGGCAAAATCTATATAATAAAGAATACACTTCAATAACCCAAACCAACACTTTTTGTTGACTTAAGTTTATAAAAACTTTTGAAGGTCCACAGTGTCAGCACCTTTTAAGTCCTACAAGAACAATGGTTTGTCTGAGTATTCGTAGTGTTTTGTCTTCTAGTTTGTACAGAGGTCTATTGTAAAACCAAGGTTATGTTTCTTTAAAAATGGAGGAAAAATACAACTTTATGAAGTAAAGCTTAAGTAAAATATGAAGTATAATACATGTATTTGGATAGTTATTTAGAGATATAGGGGTAGTAAAGAGTTGATTCTGATTTACACGGAAATTCGGGTTACGTCGACAGCGTAGGAACGGAACTCGTTCGTGACCCGAGGTCTACCTGTATTTGGAATGTGTTTCGCATTTGTGACTTTTATCACTATTTGGAGCAGACGAATCAACAGTTTTTTGAACATGAACAAAAATTTAAAATTTGACCTTTTCTAGTCGGTATTTGAAGGAATAAAAGAGGAATGGTAAAACATCCGCCACCAATGAAAAACTCTGAAAAACGAAAACTAATTGTAGTTGTTGTTTTGCACAGGTGCATGTGTACAGGAATTAAAGATGGTTCATTTTCATTAGTGTGTACAGCTTCTTTGTAATTTAAAAATTTTGCACATGTGAAGATACCGTGCTACTGTTTGTATGTTGTCACAGCTCTGATTTTTCTTCTGCCTTTGCTTCTTGTACGTAATTGATTTGTAATGATTTGTTGGACAACCAGTAGAGTCGACGCATTATTAGAACAGGTAAGCAATGTCAAATGTAACTATATAAAGTAATGCCACTGGCTTTGCTGTTTCAGAAGTTGTTCCCGTCTTATCTTTCAATTAGTCTATACATCTAATTTGCATGCAAAGCCATAGAGAAAACAAAACAAAAAGTGAAGAAAAAACAAAAGGAAGGAGAAGAGGAGTGCTCACCTGCAATGTGCACTGTTTTATTTATGAAGGCTCTGCCAGGCACGATGGAGACAAATTACCTTTTAACAATGTGAAATAGAATTTTGTTTACAAGGCTACGCTTCCCCTTGCTTTTTCAAATGAGATTTTTCACAGCCTCCTCATTTGTATCTCACAGCATTATCGTCTCAATCTTTCAAAACCAATCAGTCTCAAGAAAAGAACAGAAAAAAGAAGAATGAATCACGACTGTTCATAAAACAAGCCATTAGGTGTATTTATGAATGCACGCCACATCAGGCACCAGCTTTAGACACCCCCACCCCCACCCCACCTCCACTAACACCTCCACATACATACCTCCTCCCCTCCTGTTATCCTCCTCCAAACCACCAATCAGTTCAGTCATTTTAGTGACATACCCTGCACATTCGTATTTAAAGCCTACTGCCTGCATCACGGTCGAGTGCCCTCTGTGAAAGGCTGCACTCAGTGAGATTTGGAAAATGTTTACACAGTCGGAACAGAGAAAGGAGGCAATAATGTAAGAGAACAGACGGGAAACGCACTTAACTAAAACAACCATATCAGTGCATCACCGAACAGTGAACACCTTCTAAGCTTGGAATCTATTCCATAGATTATCAACATTTGATACCGAGGTTAACCAAGCAAAGTATACAGTCTTTGTTTGCGAAATATGGCGAGGGATTTTGTCAGACAAAATCAACATCTGTTAAATCCCCCTTTAAGCTCACTTTATTACAATGCATTTGGGTACATGTGACTTCTTCATGATGATTGTTTACTTGGTTTTGTTTGTTGGAATACAGAAATAATCTTTATCGTTTAACTTTGCACCTTTTTTTAATCAAAATTAAAAGCTCAAACATAATACAGAAGACTTTCAAAAAGGTTAATTCAGGGTCCCAACAGAAATCACAGTGATGAATTGCTTTGAAATGAACAGTGACAAATTGATTTCTCATTGTCAATTTCCATCAGTCATTTTACACAAAGTTAATGTATGATACAAGATGTTGTCGAAGTCTCCTGTTCTTGTTTTAAACATGATGTCTCACTGTAAATACAGGTATGAATGAGGTAAAATCATTTTGTTTTGTGTACACCAGCCTACAGAGGGCAGCAGTGTTTTTGACCTCGGGACAGAAATACATGGAGAGGAGCTTCAGCAATATCAGACATTAGGTCTAAAATTCTTACAGACTTCTGATTAAAAAAACTAGACGGCATCTACTAGCAGACCTTGGAGGAAAAGGCAGCTCTTCAGAGGGTTAAGATCTACTAATGTGTTAGTGCAGTTTCTGGGATGATCCTCTCTGGGTATGTACTTGCATGTTAAATTCTTTTACACGAACAGATTTGGATCCTTCAGAGGCCTCATCTCTTTAGTCTGTGCCACACAGAGAACTGTCTGCTCTGTCTGATCAGAATTGTTGTCTTGTGAGTAGTATATATGACAACAGAGAGCGACTGGGTAGCTCAGTGGTTAACGCTGACTTTGGCGCAGAAGATGACCGGTTCGAGACCCAGGTGTTCCCTTGGGAAAGGTTCTTTACGCTATATATCCCAATAGCCACACGCCTCATTGTGCCAGTCCTAAGCCCAGTTGTGTCAGGAAGGGCATCCGACGTACAAACCCGTGCCAAATCAACATGCGAAAGTGATTCGCTGTGGCGACCCTGGAAGGGAAAAGCCGAAAGAAATCATCATATATGACAAGAGAGAATGTATTCTCCATAACCAGACGTTGTTATCTGTCTGGTCTTTGGTTTTTAACCCGTGGACAAGAAGTGGGTATACTCCAGAAAAAACACACTTAGAAACAGTGATATTTAAGACTGCTCTATTTACCCCAAAATCCATCAGTAGTATTTACTCACTATTCTGAAATTATCATGACTTGACCAGGAGCAGTGTGTAGGTGTTATTGGTCACATAAGCAGCTGAATGAATGTAAATGTATAACATAACATTAGCTTTTCATTATGTTAACCTTTCATAACGTTGGCCTACACACACAGTTTAACTATTGGCGACAAAATCTCTTTTCCACTAAATGTGGACACACATAACCAGTAGTTTAAAACAGTGACTCGTTTGGGAACCACCTTAAAACTTACCTCAGAATTATACGTTCCATGAAACTAGTTTCTCACGTGATACTCACTTGAAAGACGTTTTTTCTGCCTTTTTCATTCACATTTCTAATAATCGCGAATCTTTCAATGAGATGTGCAGTGATCTGTAAATCATGTGGTGGCACTGGCACCTAAGGAGTTGTCCAATCAGGGTCTAGAGGTGGCCAGCACTAGTTAGCAACCCGCCCTACTCTGCCGCTGATTGGCTCATCTGTCGTCATGCCTAAAGTTAACCAATCCAATTAATGAAGGCAGCAAGTACTGGCCAATCAGTGGCAGTGTAGGGCAGGTCATGGCTTCACCATCCTATAGGGGGAAAATGGACAATTTGACTCACAGATACTACTAAATGGTGAGCATCGGGGGGGGGGGGGGGGGGTGGGTATACACCAAATAAAAC
>JAPSES010000104.1:7098400-7116533 GCA_029822895.1 Maxillicosta whitleyi
TTTGTGTATTTGTAGATCCACTGTGATCTGTAAGTTATAAAGTACATGTGAAAATGATAAAATTACACTTATTTTTTCAGTTTCATATTATTCATATTGTTTTAAAGCATAGTTTGTAGATGTAAATATTTTCATAACGTAGCTTAATTGTACTTTTTTCGCTTGAGTTGACATTATTTATATTATTTTGTGACTATTTTACTTCATTTCAAACTTGGCTGAATGTGGAACTGAACTAAAATGAGTTTGACACCCCTGAATTAGACAAATAAAATATATAATAATGTTTTCATTAGTGTATAATCGTACAAAAGTTAGTGTTTTACGTGAAGTAAAGTTAACATCTTATAATATCCACTAAAAGCCCAGAAAGACAAAACAAAAATACAAATAATTTGTAAAAATTGTATCATCTTATATGCATTTCTTTTCTTTTTTTTTTTTGTACATGTACAAGGGAGAGTCAAACACTACTCAGATAAACATAATTTCATAATAAACAGTATGTATTTGCACAGTTCATTTACAGGGTAATATGGAAAAGAGACAAGTTAATAACACACACAATTACAAGTAAAACATAACCAATAAAACATAAATAATAATCTGTTAAAGTAAAGTAAGAGAAGAGCACAGATAGAACCCGTTCAGTTGTTCTATGCACAGTTGAACAGAACCATTTTCAGTCTGGACTTGAACACAGTCAGAGTAGAGGTTTTTTGTATTTGTATTTGTACTTGTACTTAAGTAAAAATAATAATGCATACTTTCACTTTTACTTCACTACATTTTATGGCAGTTATCTGTACTTTCTACTCCTTACATTTCGGAAATTGATGCCATTATATTAACTTTTCGTCTAAATCTTTTTTTCTTTTCATCTAAATCTTACATGAAGAATCACACACACAATATTTTCATAAATAAGTATGTCTACCAGAGAACTGCACAGGTTCAGGTACCCACGGCTGACCCATAAAAAATTATGAATCGGGTTAAAAATGTTGCGCTGTGTTGGCTGTCGGCTCGGATCGGAAGAACCAGAGCTCGGGGTCTAATCTACGGTTTACAAAACGTCTAAAAAAAAAAAAAAAGTAAATATTGTACTAATATAAAAGTTGTTGTAGTGAAATGTAAACACCCTTTTCCAAGATAAAAAGTAAAATTGGATATATGATTTTGTATGTCCTCACGCATTGGGTGTCGGGTCTATTTATAGCGGTTCGACTCGGGTGCGGAAACAAATTTTTAATTCTGTTGGTTAATGGTTCCAGTTCAGGATGAAGTATGATGGATTCAGGTGGGTACGGTTTGTGAAAATTTGTCTACATTTTGTGCACAATTTGTACTTTTATACTTTAAAGATTCTTGATGTAGTACTTCTACTTTTACTCGAATAAATATAAATATTTTGCAGGGTATTGGTACTTTTAAACTTCAGTACTTCCTCCACCCCTGGGCACTGTGTATATAATGATTGAAAATAAATAAATAAAAGTAATGATTGAAAATAAATAAATAAAAGTAATGATTGAAAATAAATAAATAAAAGTAGGAAAGAGAAAAAGGCAACATATGAAATGTAATAAAGTGGTAGAAAATCCTATAATCATAACCTACTGCAGCTGTAATTCAATATTCACCAACAACCTATTGTTACAGATTAACCCTTCCAGTGATGCAGAATAGTTAGCGTGTTAGCGTGGTTCTCTGTTTTTAGCTTCATGAACGTATCTTTTGCTTTGACGATAAATAAGTCACTCTCCAACCGCAGTATGCAGCTTGTTTCATGTCATCAGTGCTGTGGAGACTTTTATCGCTTACTGCTGTTTGTGATAAGGGCACATGTGCACACGTGGCTAATTGGCCACATGACGGACCTGCTCGTTTCATGAACCAGTGCTAAAAATAGACCGTAGTGATTGTTATGTTGAATCTAATCACACTGACTTGTTCTGTGATTGCTACATTCAGGTGCATCAACATCCAGCAGGGTTAAGGAGGATGGAAGTAGAATTAAAGGATCATATTCATGACTGTGTAATCGTGCAAGTAAAAATGTCTGTGTGATAGATTTTTCACAATAAGCGTTTTAATAAAGAGTGAGCATTTCACTGATTAGGGACCCATGTTGTGTTGCTGTGTTTTTATTGTCGGAAAAAGAACAAACTTCCTCTTTACATCCTCTTAAAACAGCAAGGTTTGATTGCTTTTTTTATTTTTATTTTTCCCATTTTCACTGCTGGCAGAGTGGACGTACCATCACAAATAAAAGCCCAATTAGGATGGGATTAGTTTTACATAGGTACATGGGGTAAAGTAATAATTACCACAGTTTTTGGTCCTGTCTGAATGCGCTACATCTGTAATCATTACCGAATAATGTCAGTAAAGATAAACGCGAATTTTACTTTCTGTAAAAGCGTCCGGGAAAATTACCAAGCAATACTTGAATGTTTCTTCCTTTCTTTCAGGGGCACCACAGCGAATCACATTGTTGATTTGTCACAGGTTTTTACGTTGGATGCCCTTCCTGATACAACCCTCTGTATTTATCCAGACTTGGGACCGGTAAAATGAGACACTGCCCCCTTGTGGCTACAGGTATTGGGATGTATAGCGTATAAGGATCTTTCCCAAGGGTCCACCTGGGTCTTGAACCAGCCATCTTTTACACCCCAGGCAATACTAATTCTGTGCAAATACATCAGTAGTTAATACATAAGATAAGATACTTTATTAATCTCACAGTGGAGAAATTCACATTTTTTTAAGATAAGATACGTGTGTGTTTGTGTACATATTTAGTCATATCCTGTTTATTTTCAAGCATAGAGGCTCTTACAGAAGTTTTCCAGTAGGCGGTTGGACAAGTATATGTGAAACCTCGTGTCACCTCATGCCTTAGGTTTCGTTGCTGTTGTGGCGATGCAACGCATTTGTTGCACATGTAGTCATTTAAAAAAAAAGGTACATAACCACAAATGTGTCCACGAGTAAATTTAATGACAATCTATAACAGTCACGGCCTAGATGGCTGGAGAGTCAGCTTGTGACCGAAGGGTCGTTGGTTCAATTCCCTGGAGTGGTGGAAAGTTGTTGCCTGATGCGCCCTTGAGCAAGGCCCACTTCTTTCCTAACATGGTGTACCCACTGCTCCCAGCATGCAATGGGTGTGATGCATGATGATATAGTGATGGGTTAAAGGCAGAGTGTAACAAACGACAAAATAAACATTATATTCTATAAAAATAGGAACACCTGGATTTAACTGATGGGTTTCAGACACAATCATTGAAGTCCCTGTTGGGTTTGGATTCAATGGTGTCGAGCACAGGTTCCAACAGAAATGTGCAGCCTCTAGTTTGGACACTAAGCCTAATTGGAAAGCAACGCCGTATGAACATGACGACAGGACGGTGATGCGTTAATGCATTAATAATAATAATGGATTTACCCCTCCCACTTGTGATAGTTTTACTACTACTACTACGACTACGAAGAAGAAGAAGAAGAAGAAGAAGAAGAAGAAGAAGAAGAAGGATTTACCCCTCCCACTTGTAAGTTTTAATAATAATATTAACAATACTATTACTAGTACTGCTACTATTACTAATTCTACTACTACTAATAATAATAATTATTATTATTATTTTGATTTTTTATAGCACTTTTCTATTCACCCAAAGTGCTTTACATTATTAATTCATTATTCATTCACTCTCACATTACCCCTCTAGTGGTGGTGAGCTATGTTTGTAGCCACAGCTGTCCTGGGGCAGACTAACAGATACCCATGTCAAACTAATCCAAATAGTGCTAAAGTCTGACTGTATGAGAATCACTAACTGTGTTTACGTACACATCAGTAACCCGGATATTGTGGGGTTTTAGAAGTGTTTGTTTTGCACATATAATCATCATATTCTGACTTCAGTAACCCACATCCATAAATCCTCTCCTGGTTTGTGACAGTTGTAGAATACTGCACAGGTATATGCTGATACAACAGAAACACAAAGATAGCAGAGGCGACAAAAGTACTAGTGGAGTTTTGCAGTAATGGAAAAAGTCGAATGTACTTGGTAGGTTAGAAAGTCTGTAGTAAACATTTTTAATCATTTAAAAGATGCCACTAGCTAGGTTTCCATTACAGTTTTCTGCTAAATAAAAGTAATATTTCTACAATTTCAACAAAGTATAACTCATAGGTGTTTCCATCGAAGGGTGTTTGGCTTCTGGTGCGTGATTCTAGTAAAGTCCTGTTTCGTGATATGTCATTGTTCTCCTGGGGGGGTCGGTACGTAACTCACAATTTCACCTCATCGTCCCAAGGCAAAGTCTTTATTTATGGCAGGGGCCAAACATAATGGATTTCTGGGAGAGAATTGTTCAGAAGTCACCAAGTTGTGGCTCCAGAATTTCCGAATGACCCGGTCTGTTACGTTATTGAACTTCTCTTGGCACTGGACTCGTCATGACTTTGACTAGTGAAAATGTCTAAATGTGTTTGCATTAGACTTCTGTGCAAAACCGCCAAATTTTTGTCAGCGATCTTCGACAGTTTTTGCCATTACCAGTTTTCTATTATGGTCTTGTGGTGATTAGGTCATTTGTGGGAACACAGCACAGCAACGTATCGTACTGGAATACAATACGTTCTGGGTACAGTAGGATGGAACGTTCGCATTCACATTGATGTCATTTTGGGATCCAGCCAGTGTGAAAATACTCTAATACACAGGTGTCAAACATGCGGTCCGGGGGCTAAATCCGGCCCGCTAAAGGGCCCAGTCCGCCCTGTGGGATGAATTGGTGAAATACAAAAATTACACTAAGATATTACCAATAATGTTAATTCAGGTTCCACATTGAAACCAATTCAATGTCATAATAACCGATAAATACTCACATTCAAATTGTTGTCTTTGTAAATGTATTCATATATTTAGACTAAAACAAAGTATATTTTAGCAAAAAAATCTGAATAACCTGAAACGTCTGAAGAGAAGTATGTGCAATCTTAATAATATTCCACCTATTAGTAAATATTTTATGTATCTGTCACTCAATGTGATCTATAAGTTATAATGTAAGTGTGGAAATGATGAACTAAAGCATAATAATGATTATAGTTTTCATATTATTCACATTGTTTGAAAGGATCATTAGTAGATTTGAACATTTTCATCATGTTATTTTTCTTTTTTCACTGTAAAATATAAAGACAAGTTTAGAGTTGACATTATTTATATATTTATTCTGTTCTTATTTTACTGTTTCGGCTCTCCTCACATCAAATGTAGCTGAATGTGGCCCTTGAACTAAAATGAGTTTGACACCCCTGCTCTAATACAATGATGTTAAACTGTGTTACTTCTAAGTAGATTTGAGTAAATTCTTTGACTTATCTTTTCCGCATTGCATCCTTTTTTTTTTTTTTTGCGCATCTTAAATAAAACGAGTTAATGGAACATGCAAGTCATAACATCTTTGCATTGAACACAAGAACTCAGAACTGAATTATTGAAGTTAAACAAATGCAAACAAATAACTCCACTTACATTAGCTTTTTTTTTTTTTTGTCTTTTTACAGTGCGCTGACAGGTTTTACAGCGCACAATGAGGCGTTAAAATGGAAAGAAATGAGATCAGGAATAAAAGTCAAAAATCCATCAGATGAGTTGAGGGAATGACGCAACATTTGTCCCAATCCATTGGCTGCACTATGTTGAATTAAAATCAAATAAACCATCTGTGTCTTCCCAGACAGATGCTTCATGTTGTATAGTAATCTCTTGCGCAGCCAAACAGGTTTGAATGATATACTGTGTTTATAAAAATCACACAATCAGAACTGAGGGGCCGACTATAGGTGTTTGATTAAGTGTGATGACTGGCACCAGCTCCATAAACCCAACTGGTCCCAGAAGAACAATAAAAAGCCTTACATAAAAAGAGGTCACCGGTATAATCTGATGAAGTGACAGCTTTATTAAAACCACCATGTAATAAGGCCAGGACTTGTCCGTGCTAGATTTACAGGGCAGTTTTAATAAGCAGCTTCCTGACTGTGGACACTCTCGTTCTGACACAAATATGAATTACTTGGCCTTCAGTAAGGAGTTTCTTGTCTACAATAAGGTCAGCAAATATGGAAACATTAATTTTCTAGCATTGTTTTGTTTGGGGTGGCATTTTCCAACCAAAAGTAGGGCACACTCTTTTACTTCCAGCCCTTGAAGTTCTGTTTTGTTTTTTTTTCTCCTGCAAATGGTTTCTGATGCTGGAAATTAACCACATAGAAATAAAAAAAATGTTTCTAAAGAGCTTATTGTGTTATTATGTTGTATCAGTTATGCATTTGACTCATTCAAAATCTAACATTTAACATTTATTCCTACATTTCTGATCTACTTGCATGTCGAGGGTGGTCCAGTGGAGTTTATTGTAAATTATTCAAGGCTCATGTTATCTTTAGATAGGTCAGCTATCCAGCTTTTCTGGCTTATGCAAGTCCAAACCACAGTGCTTGATGTTTTTGTGCTGTAACTGAAAATAAATTCTGTAATTACCTCTCTGCATGGGGCAGAAGCTCACACCAAAAACGCCCTGGAACATTCGCTTCTCCTACTGTCTGAAGATGTACACTTAAGGCAGAGGTGTCGAACTCATTTTAGTTCAGGGGCCACATCTGAGATGAAATAATAAAAGAGAAATAATGACAACTCCATACATTTGTCTATGTTTTAGAGTGAAAAAGAGTGAAACATTACGAAACCTTTACATTTACAAAGTATCCTTTAAATAAAATGTGAATAATATGAAGAACTTTGGGGAGAAAAAAGTAATTTCTTAAGCAAATAAGTGGAATTTTAACAACATTCTGTCTCAGTTTATCATTTATAAACGTGCATGAAAACGTAGATGATCTATAAATACACAACACATTTAGAAACAGGCAGAATATCAGTTTTTTTGTGAAACAATAGCGTACAAATGTAAACATTTTCATGTAATTTTGCTTTTTTTGACAGTAAAACAAACAGAAAACTGAGTCAGCTTTGATTATTCATAGGTTATTATGATAGTATTTTACTGATTCTGATCCACTTGTGATTGAAATGGGCTGAATGTGGAACTGAAACTAAAATGATTTTAATGTCCTTAATTGATAATATACTGAGTGTAATATGCTCATTTCATAAATTCATCCCATTAGAATTGGCATTGGACCCCAGGGACGCATGTTTAACACCTGTGACTTAAGGGCTCATTTATGCCCTGCGTTAAAGACGGATACGGACGGAGCGTTCTATCCGACCTCTGTATTTCTGTCTGTTTTCCAGGAGAATGTGGACACGTACCCAGACGGAGAACACGGTGCAGTACCGACAAGAACTGTGGAGGCAGTGTTGAGTCAACATCCACATCAGTAAATACTCCTCTGGCGTTGCCACGGTTATTACCTCCGCCAAGGAGGTAATGTTTTCGCCTGGGTTTGTTTATGTTTATGTGTTTGTTTATTTGTTAGCAAGATAACTCAAAAAGTCACGAATGGATTTTAATTAAATTTTAATGAATTTATCATATAGTCTATGGACTTTTTTATAGACGTATCTTCAATAGTTATGGAGCTACATCTTGAAGAAAAACACCACTATGGAAATTTTCGCGAATAACTATTCAACAAATAACAATATCAGTGTCATTCTAATTGTAAAGGGTATGTTTCCAGCGCCAAGAATCTAATAAAATAGATAAAAAAACAAATGTGGGAGTAATATTGCGGGGTGTCAGTCACAGTATGTGGGGGAACTGTGCTGCTTGGCGGAGGTTTGCGCTCTCTGAGTGCTTTTATAGTTATTATTGACTTCTTTATTCTTTCTTTTTTAAAAGCTTTAAGCTACTCTGGTAATTCGGAGTGGCACCTTCTGGTGGACTGATTGAGAACCGCTCATTCCAACACATAAAACTTTGCTCACCCTTTCTGTATTTCCAAATGGTCGCTGTATGTGACTGGAAGGGATGAATAAATTAGCATTTTTATGTCTTCTCATGGCTTCTTTAACCCATAAAGACCCAAACATCCATCACCGACCAAACCCGTCTACTGTTCTAAATAATTTAATACCTGTTGACCCACTAATCCTATCAGTACATGTAAATTATTGGTGTAAAATACAGTTTGTCATCTTCTCATGATCATCGCATATATAACATCTGGACGTTCAGAGGCTCTGTAGTTACCATGGAAACACCATCATCTTCTATAACATTGATTCACCAGTAAAACCCATGGAGTTTGATGAACGGCAGTGTTTGGAGTTGCTTGTCTATATGTTCAGTTAACGATAGATTTGACTGAAAAGGTCACTTTTTCTTCAGTTATCTCGGTTTCTGATACAATAAGCCTCAACTTTCATCTGAGCTTTAATGAACATCTTCATGATCAGTGAATTAAATACAGGAAAAAACCTGATTTATACTGGTGAAATATAAAATGCAGAGGGTAATATTATAAAGAAATGGTAATAAATCACTTAAAAAAAGTTAGATATAGAGAAAATTTCATTTGGGAACTGATATAAAAGTAACACAGAGTCTTTAAATAATTAAAATCAATAAAAACAGTTGCGGTTAAAGTGCCCACCGTTAATCAGAAGCTGGCAGTGAATGTGTATGTGTATGACACCAGCCCAATAAAAAACAAACCAAAAAAATAGACTCACTTCCAATTCAAGCATGCGACGACGTATTATTTCTATTCATCCTGCATCGTCAATGCAGGTAAGCTTTATTGCTAATTGTAAGCCCCGTCTCGAGATGAGTTACAGAGAAATCTACAATCAACAATTTGATTAGCTTTGTGATGAACATTTATCACACTCCAATCACAACATTTGCCCAAATACTGATTGTTGATTGCCAGCTTCTGCCTGCCAGTTTGAAACCCAGCCATCTCTCCATTTTTTTTTTTTTTTTTTTTTTTAGGTCAGTGAATAGAACTGTCACTATTTTACTCCGGTGCTTTCTGATATGTCGGCTACATGCCTTTTCATGTCCACCAACACAAGAGAATAATTTTATCAATATTCTGCCTGTTATTAAATGTTTTGTGTGTTTGTAGATCCACTGTGATCTGTAAGTTATAATAAACATGTGAAAATGATAAACTGAGACAGAATATTGTTAAAATTACACCGATTTTTTTCAGTTTGTTCATGTAATTCACAGTTTGAAATGACAGTTTGTAGATGGAAACCTTTTCATAGCATTTTTTTTGCTCTAAAACAAATATTATTTAGTTATTTAGATATTATTAGTATAATATTATGCAATTATTTTACTGGTTCTGCCCTTTTCAGATCAAATTATAGCTGAGTGTGGAACTAAATTAAAATGAATTGAAACTCCTGTTTTATATGTATGTTCTTATCAGTTTTACGTTTCTTTTTAATACTGACTGTATGGATATATGGCTGTGTGTGTAATTTCTGATGCTGTCTTGGCCAAAACACTCCTGAAAAACAAATAAAAATCATCTAATTTAACAAATTAGGAGGCCACGGCATCCTTAGCGTTTGCCTATATTGCCTAATGGACCAGCCGCCTCACACTTCCCGTCATGTGAACCATGAACTTGTTCAAGAGTGCGAATCAAAGACTTTCTACTCAGATAATCCCATCTACCTGTTTATTGTGCTTTTACAGCCATCATTTTTAAATCTCACAAAGCAGGAATTCATGTTGAGAATGTGAACCGTGTTTGTTCCCTATAAATTGAACTGGGAGAGAGTTGAAAGGAAGTGCAGGATGATATGATAGCTTTCATATCCCTAGGGAAATCAAACCAGCGTGGTGGATCGACCATTGTGAGAACAGCCCTAGTCCACTACAAACACAGGAAAAGTGAGATTTTACTTTGCGACGGCTCTCTTTTACACCTACATCCAGCAGAACTAAAGAGGGGGAAAAGAACTGAAATCATGCTCGAGAAACGCGCCATGCATTATGTATGATGGTTGTTTTCTGAACCGTTTTGTTCCAAGGATTACGGCATAGTTCGAAGATATGTTTTTCTAGCCCTTTTTCTGTAGAAACAACAAAAATAAAATGTTCAGCGCTTGCAGAAATCACCAGGTTTTTAAGACAATACTATCAGGAAAAAAAACAAAAAAAAAACAAACGCCGGGCTGTGAATCAGTCACGGCTCTTAACATGAAACACTTTTACATTTCTTTTTCTTCGATGGGTACTAACTGAGGCTGATTTATACCACAGAGAATAGTTTATTGTGGCTGGTTGCTACAGATCTCATCTTGCTCGTGTACAGAATTACAGCGGCGGGGAAGATGGTGATTAATCATTTGATGTTATCAGCCACTCCCTAATGAAAACAAGCTACATCTTCTCTTGATCATTTCACTCATTTCAGTCCGCCTCCGTCTCTGTGAGTATTGATATTTTGCTGTCAATTGTAGCAGTAAAATAAGCTCCCCATCTGATTCAGCAATTTTTCCACATAAATATCAGTGATCAATGACAGCGCCACAGCACCAGGGCTGTTGCTGTTGGGACGTGAGCAACATCGCAGAGAAAACACCAGCCAGCACTCGCCAAAAATCATGACAGGATGTAATCCTCAACTGGGCAGACGACAGGGACGGGGTGTTGTCTGCTTCCCGTCTCCCTCCGCACTACCCCTGCAAGATATATTTAATTTCTATATTTAACATTAATGCACTGTTTCCAAACCATAATGGATTTACTTCAGGGAATCGGAGTATACTGGAATTCGCCTCGGTCTGTTTCCAGTTAGCTGTTTTTTTTTTTCCGTAAACCACGTCGTTTCCGAAAAAAAAAAAAAAAAAAAAAAAAACATAGCGATGCATCTCTGTGTTACGGTATTTTAAATATTAAGGTCAGGGCGGGTTGTTTGTTGCTGTCCGCTGTGTGTGAACACCAGTAAAGTGTCAGGTGTTCAGACTCGCATTAGTGAAAAAATAGTGTTTGTCCAATTGATCAAATCTGACAGTAACAGCTGTTCTCATCATCCAATCTCTTCTATAAACTGCTACACTCATTACATACATATTAATATTTGATACTACTCTACAAATCCTGAGGCGTGCTTAGTTTAGGCTAATAAATATTCAGTGACTAATTATATACAATTGTTAGGGAGTTTCATTAGAGCTTATGGCGTAGGTTCAGCTCTGTGGCAGATTCACAGTATGTTCGGAGACAAAGGTGCGGAGATGTGAAATTGCTTCGGCATGAAAAGAGTAGGAGTCATTTATAAAATACACCTGACCTTGACTGTCTCATTTTATAAGAATTAATTTTAGTCTAACACCTGAAGAAAACCTTGATTAGACTTAACGTAATCTCTGCCTGTTTCGACTGGATTGAAAATTAGCTGTCTAAGTAAATTCATCTTAAACCTGCTCAGAAAATGAATGAGAAACACAGTGTTATGTTATTTGAAGAGCATTTCTCTAAACTCAGCTTGCTCAGATAAATCGCAATAATGACAGAACATGTGATCATTCCAGATATTCTCCACCTCTCAGTCATGTCTTTGTTCACACTTTTCATTTTGTGTTTGTGTGAGATGAAAAACACAGTCCCCCGCACTTGTAGTATTTGACATTTCAAATGTTAATCACTGAAGTTCGACACACGAACAACTTTAGCTGAACTGCTTATACTTTATAGGTTAATTCTACCAAAGTGCCCCTCAGCCCCCTTAAGAAAAAGGGGGATGGGTCATTATTCTGAAGGCCCATTGGTCCGAAGGTTAGGGTTAGCCTAACCCTACCCCCCTGCCTCCTCCCCACCCCCCAAAAAACAACCCAAGTAATCGGACCAATTAATAGTCATCAAGAAAAATAACTATATGAGCAGTAATACATCGTGTTAAATTGAAGAATCTCAGGTGGCAGACATTCCTAAAACCCATGTAAAACAAATTATATTGAGGTTAGCGTTAGCCTCATAGCATTACTGTCTGCTTTTAAAACTCATATTTTTGGCCAAATTTATATCTGTGCAACTTCACTCTCCTAAATTGAAGAATCTCAGGTGGCAGACATTCCTAAAACACACATAAAACAGAACAAAAACAAAACCATACTTAGATTAGCATTATCGTCATAGTATTAGGTCTGTTTTTGAAACTCATGTCTATTATTATTATTATTAGGCCAAATTGTGACATCTGTGTAATTACACTCTTCTAAATTGAAGAATCTCAGGTGGCAGACATTCTTAAAACACATCTAAAATAATCTTATTTAGGCTAGTGTTAGCTTCATAGCATTAGTGTCTATTTTTAAAAGTCATATTTTTGGACAAATTGATATCGGTGTAACTTCACTCTCCTAAATTGAAGAATGTCAGGTGGCAAACATTCTTAAAACACACATAAAACAGAACAAAAACAAAATTGTACTTAGATTAGCATTAGCCTCATAGTATTAGTACCTATTTTTGAAACTCATGTCTATTATTATTATTATTATTATTATTATTATTATTATTATTTGGCCAAATTGTGATATCTGTGTACTTACACTCTCCTAAATTGAAGAATCTCAGGTGGCAGACATTCCTAAAACCCATGTAAAAAAAAAAAAAAATCACATTTAGGTTAGCATTAGCCTCATAGCATTAGTGTGTAGTTTTAAAACTCATATTTATTTCTCATTTTTTGGTCAAATTGTGATAGCTATGTAACTTCACTCTCCTAAATCGAAGAATCTCAGGTGGCAGACATTCCTAAAACACAAGTAAAAAAGAAAAATCATATCTAGGTATTTAGATAGTGTTGGCTTAATAGTTTTAGTGCCTACTTTTTGAAACTCACATTTATTTATTTATTTGTCCAAATTGTGATAACTGTAATATCACTCACCTAAATCAAAGAATCTCAGGTGGCAGACATTTGTTAAACACATCTAAATAAAAAATTGTATTTACGTTAGCGTTAGCCACATAGCATTAGCGCCTATTTTTAAAACTCATATTTTTGGCCAAATTGTGATATCTGTGTAATTTAACTCTCCTAAATTGAAGAATCTCTGGTGGCAGACATTCCAAAAGCCCATCTATATATAAAAAAATTAATTAATTAAAAAAATTCATTTATTTAAATTAAGGCTACCCTCATAGTGTTATTGCCTATTTTTAAAAGTCATATTTTGACCAAATTGCCATATCTTGGTAACTTTACTCTCCAAAGACAGCTCACTTTTTATCGATTTTGTCATGAAAAAAATCTGACTTAATATAATAATCATGTTACAAGGCTAACGTTATATTAAAACCACCACAGCGCTGCTTCGGGGATTTCCTGATATCACTGAAGTTGAAGAATCAGACATAAAAGCTGAGATTTCTGTACCACTCTGACGACAAACAATAATAGTAACCCAAACACAGTATTTTTTTCCCAATATGTACAATTATGATTACATTTACTATTAGAAAAACTAGAAGAATGCTTTTATTTAATGAATTATCATGTGTTTTTTGTGTTTCCTTTAGCTCTTTTCTAAGCACTGTTATAATATATGTTGAAATTCTGCATAAATGGGGCATTTTTAGCTTGTTGTGATCATTACCCTTGGGCAGTATTACACTGGGTAGAGTCCTGCGTCCCCGGTGTGTCTTTTATCTCAGTGAGTCTGGAAAGAGTTATCATCAGCTCTGATTTGACTTAATGTTACTCCCCACACCTAAAACCGTGCTTTTTGAAAATCACCTTTGCAATGTCTTTAACAGAGGAGATACTGCGAAGACCAATGGTAAAGCGAAGATCATCCTTGAAGAATATGTCATGTGTGAAGATCAGTGAAGTGTAAACACATGAAGAGGTGGATGGAAGTGGGCTGCTGTGGTCCCCAAGGAGGGAAGACGCTGACTTTTTTCATTGCCATGTGTCAGATCTACTTCTCACCTGCAGAGTGCACACCACCGCACCGATGCAGTGGAGATGTTAAGCTATTTCTCTCACATCACATCATTTTTTCTCAATTTTAAGCTTGATTAACAGACAGATGACCAGTCGGTACATCCCATTTTGAACATGGTTGATAAGATGGGAGCAATGGCACACAGTAACATACAGTCAGGTCCATGAGTATTTGGACAGTGACACTAAAAATGTTATACTTAACACCAGTTTATTGAATCTGAACAGAAATAATCAATCGATTTCTTTTAATATTATATTATTATATTATATTTCTTTTACTTTTTAGTCTCTTTTTAACCTGTAGCCCTTTGAGATCTTTGGATGTAAAGGGCAATATAAATAAAATGCATTATTATTATTATTATTATTATTATTTATTTAGATGTTTTTAACCCATAAAGACCCAAACGCACCCCATCGACCAAAAACCACCTACTGGTCTAAAATGTTAAATCCATATTGATACACTTATTCCATCGATACATGTAAATAATTGTTGTAAAATACAGTTTGTCATCTTTTCATTGTCATCAGATATGACTCATTTGGATGTTCAGCAGCTCCGTAGTTACCGTGGAAACACTATAAGCTTCTACAATATTGATTCGCCACTAAAACCTGTAGAGTTGGATCAATGACAGTGGATGGACACACTGGGTTTATCATCAGCTAATGATAGATTTTACTGAAAAGGTCATTTTTTCTTCAGTTTTTCTCTGTTTCTGATATAATAACCTTTGAATTTATTGGAGCTTTTATGAACATCTACATGATCAGTGAATGAAATATAAGAAAATACCAGATTTTCACTGAAGAAACAGAAAATAAACAAGATAATATTACGATATATGGTGATAAATCACTTATAAAAAGGGTAAATATAGAGGAAAAAATAAAATGAACTGACACAAAAGTAGCACTGGGTCTTCTAAGTTAAACTAAGCTTATTACATTTTTGTGAAGTAAAATTAATAATAACTCTCCAAAGAGATACACTCCCTTTGTTTCCATTTGTATTTTATTGTGAATAATAAAGTACAATCAGTGATAGTGTTGTGTAAGTTTACACTTCACATGGACTAGTTCAAAGTTCAATTTATACAGAATAAAATAAATTCATTCACCTTCATAGTTCACCAAATCATGTGACATCATGTAACATTCAGTTCATTTAACAGTTTTTTAAGTGAAGAAAAACTGAGTATTTCCGCACTTATCTTTCCAAATATGTTATGATGTAAATGTTATTGCCCATCACTATTATTATATTATTGCCCAACGGTTTCATTTATCACAGCTGAAACACTAACCCAATATAACCAAGGTTTAAAATTGACCCGAATCTCACAAAAAGTCTGTTAGTTATAAATATGATAAGTTAGTTCATAGAAAAACAAATGAACTGATCAGTGAAATCTCTAGAGGGAACATAAAAATACCGAGCTAGCAGGCTAGGCTAAATAGTGTATTATAATAGTATTTAATATCAGTTTGTACTGTTTCTACCTACCATCATTTATTATTTGTAGTTAAATACTGTATTTCTAGCTTCAGCCCAGATACTATTTTATTGGATTAAGTTTTGATTTTTATTCACAGAGACACTAGGAGGAAAAGGAAAGGGCACACGGATATCCGGCACTTTTTTGGTGCTAAAAGAGTAAGAAATACTGGCACTAAAATCTACAGACAATTACTTTAAAAGTGCCGGTGCAATTAGGTTTTACACACTGTTCATGTGTACGAAGGGAAGTGGTGGCAAGCAGATAGGAGGGGGGGCTGGTGAGGAGGGAGCAGGGAGACGACAGGATGAGGGGGGAGGACAGCAGGACCATGAGCAAGGGAGTACCCCCCCTAATTATGGAGGGGTAATTCACACTCTGGGTGCATGGTTGTAATTCCTAAACAGTTAATGCAATATTTTAAGTAAGTAATTAAATGGTAAATGGACTGCACTTATATAGTTCTAGTCTACACCTTAATACTCAAAGCGCTTTACACACACACACACACACACACACACACACACCAGTAGGCGGCTACTATGCTAATGTACCATTCCAGACTGTACTCAGAGCAATTTAGGGTTCAGTGTCTTGCTCAAGGACACCTCGACATGTGGACAGTGGGAGCCAGGATTTGATCTACCTTTGGACAATCCACATAACCAACTGCTCTACTAACTGCCACTCATGTGCAATATTTACATTGTAGTAATACAGCAACACCAACACCAACCAAAAATGTAACAAAAAGTATTTGTTGAATTGGATTATAAAGCTCAGAGGGGTGCACCAGCGACCCCTCAGACTGAGCCCCCGGACTGAAGTCTGTTATTGTTGTATATTATGGGATGCATATCCCTCCTGTCCCAACCCGATACCTGGGGTTCATGGGTAACTCACTAATCCATGCATCAGTACTGAGGGGGTTTTACCAACAGAACCACCACATCAGAACCAGTTCACTTTTATTTTTATTATCAAACAGAACCAGCAGACTGTTGTTACAGACTGGATCGTTGGTGTGTGCAGTTTATGGATCTGGATCTGGAACTGTGGGCTTACAGAACCAATCAGGTAAAACTAGATAATTTTCCACGACACTAATGTGCGACGGCAAACTGGATGGGAAACACTGTAGTAATATGTATAAGTATGTTTTGAGACCACACTCCCACCAAAACCTGTCATTCAACCAAAGAAAAATAAGAGATTTCAGCTTTTTACAAAATAATCTGCTCCAGAATGTATGAATGAATGTATGAGTTCATCCCAGTGCAGGAAATAATGTGCTTTCACAATGGGTAAAACTGCACTAATGGCTGACGCATAAGGATATGCTAGAGATACAGTTACATTAAAAGGCAGTTATTGAGAGCCCAAAAACAGTTATCTGAAAAAGGAATAGAGATACTTAAATACTTCACAGTATCGTCTTTGGGGAGGCAAAACAAACAAACAAACAAACATTCAAGAGGAGTGGAAGACTGAGAAAGGAAAATGAATAACAGATGTAACTGCAGCAAAAGAAGAGGTAAACGAAAGTGAGAGTTAGTATTAATATACAGTCAGACTTCCATATTTGACGTCACCACCTTTATTTAACTGCACAAATAGTTCTGATCCTTCCATATGTTCAAAGTTCAAATTTACAAAAAACCCAAAATAGGTGGTATCCTGTGACATCACAATATGCAAATTAGATGAGTAGATTTACTGTCATTATAAACCTTGGGTCACACCTAATATTTTTATTATTTAAAGTATGCATTTATCTCTAACAAACTCCAACATACAGCTTTTTGAAATGATATCAACATTGAATATTTTTTGGGGTGGAAAAAAAAAACACATAAAAGTCATATTTTAACCTCTCTCTTGGACTCCAGATCACCCTTTTGGCATTTATTTGTCAGGTACTCGCTGATGAAGTGTTTTTGTGGAGGTGGTCAACTTAAAACTTCGAAATGTTAAAGTCGTGTTCAGCTGAAGATGGGATGGAAGAAGTGAGTTTGAGTCCAGTTCATGAATAACAATAAACAAACTATTTTACCGTGTTACACTATTTTATGTTTTATTTTATCATGATCAGTTCAGCATCTTATGTGTTAGCAAGTGTTTATTACATATAACAATGATAATTGGTGGCGAGATATTGAAAGTTCTTTTTGAGACATTTTCTAACACTTTAATTGCAAAAACAATTAATCTAATTGCCTAGCCTGTTAGAATGATATTCTTATAACTGTTAAAATATGATGAAATGTTAAAGTCCTGATACTAGGAGTGATTTAATTTACAGGAATGTGATGAAAAATATGAGCATGATGTTAAAGAATAGCACCAAAACAAATCCCACATCACAAACAACAGAGACTGACTAAAGGAAAGGGAAGCTATATTACAGTATTTTCCCCAAATAATTCATATAAATTATATAGATAAACTGCGCTAACATTTCCATCACCTCTGTGGACAACTGTTGCATTTGTGATACAAACTGGGTTAAGACATGTGTTAAGTAATGGCACTGTAAACTAAATGCTTCTGCTCCAATAGCGTAACACCTTTAACTGATTCCGGTCCTATGTTCAGAAGGTTCTATGTTCAGAAGTGCAGTAATATATCAATTTTGTAGTGATATCAAGAT
>JAPSES010000104.1:7158759-7175010 GCA_029822895.1 Maxillicosta whitleyi
TTACTTAAGATTCTTGATGTAGTACTTCTACTTTTACTTGAGTAAATATTTTGCAGAGTATTGGTACTTTTACTTAAGTGCTAAACTTTAGTACTTCCTCCACTCCTGCTATTCACTCTCACATTCACGCCTATGAAGAGTGACCTCTTAACCAACGCAGACATGAGGAGAATATACAAACTGAAAGAGTCTTCAGGTAGCAAATGGAGGAAATTTGAAATAAATTCTGAAAGGTTATGGTTCATCTTAGAAAGTGTAAGCTTTTCAATGTCTGTTTTCACATTTTGTCACATTTTGAAACTTGTTTTGAAGGCATTCAACACAGTTGTCTGGATTTCAGCACAGTTTTGAAATACATGTAGAGATCCAACTGCTCTTTTAATCCTGCAGTTTGACATTTTAAAAGGATAGGAAACTGAAGAAAAAAAAAGACTTGAAATAATCAGCTATTTATTAATAATATACAATTAAATATTTAAGGGCTCCACCACGGTAACAAAGGTCAACTGGTGCCACTGTTTTACTTCTTTAATAGTTCTGTGAATACGAGGCACGTTTCTCCATTCCGTCTAATGCCTCTGTTAATAATGTATTTTATGAGAACAGTTTTCCTCGTAGACAAAGAAACATCACTTTTTCATCTGTCATCCTGCTTATGAAGTCCTATTTCACCAGCAGTGGAAGCTGTAACCATACTGGGTTAAAATGAGTTTTGAGTTTGTTTAACACTGGAGCTCAGAAACACACTGTTCTACATTTTTTACCCAGGTTCGTGGGACGTCTGTTTCAGTCGTTCACACCAAAATGTGTCACAGAGAAGGATGGAGAAAAGCAGAGGAGAAACGTGTCGACTAATGATGTGTAATATTGTGTTAGTTTTTTTTTTTTGTTTTTTTTTCCAGAGATAAGTATAAATAGTTGACAATAACAGAAAAACATTCCTTGTTTTGGTGCTGTCTAATATGAGGTACAAACATACGGCACTAGCTAAACCTACTCGTTCACCTCCTCTGCTCTGTTTTATTCATATTAATATTCATTTTCTTCATTTTTAACAGTTATTTGTCCCTTTTTGTCTTCTGCTCTGGGCTCCTCTGATACAAAAATCTCAGAATAATGACACTATGAGTTTATGTGTGATTTCAAAGCAAGTTATAAAAGCATTTTCTTAAATATTAATAATTGTTACTTGTTAACCTGCATTTTAAGGGGTTCAACCTTGGCCAAGTTTCATGAAAATTGCTGCTGTAGTTTTTGCTAATGCTGGTGATGGACACATTTTCTTCTTCTTATTATTATTATTATTTTTTTCATCCCATGCCTATACTTTTTATTGCTTCCCCGCTGGAATGCTTTTAATGTTTTATGTAAAGCACTCTGAATTGTCTTGTACATGAAATGTATTATATAAATAAACCTGTCTTGCCTTGCCTAACCTCTTTGACTGAAGTAATAATTAGGTAGGCCATTAAACAAATACAGCAGTGACAAAAATGGAGGATGTTAAAACTGTTCTGGATCTTTGCCCGAACAGGTTGCCACTAGCAACAGAATCCTGAGCTGAGGTCACTTCATTTCATAAAACCATATGTCAGTATTATTGTATTTAAGCATGTAACCAGAGGAGGAGGAGAAGGAGACCATAATGGAGCATTTTTGATTCTGATGCACACACAAGACCACTCACATGACATCCTGCATGAACAGCAGTGCATCTGAACTGTACTTTAGCTCAGTCACAATTCATTATAATTTCAATAAAAAAACAGGCGGTGCTAGGTACAACAAACCCTGCCCTTCACATATAACATATAACATTCCATATTATTCATATTTCATTAATTTATTCCTATTTTTTGTGAAAAAAGGTTGTAAATGTAAACACTATCATGTCACTGTCATTATTTCTGGATTATTATGATAATGTTTTTTACATCATATTGGTCTTTAGTTGGCATCTGAACTGATTTTAACATCCTTGATTGTTAAGATAATATATTCCTTTATTTGTCCCACAGGTGGAATTTATTCAGTGTAATTTCACACATTCCTCTCACTGCCTGAATTAGACCCTAAATTAGTAAAATAATAGCATAAATATAAACAAGTGTTACCAGGCACAACAAACCCCGCCCCTCATTATTTTAGCATCAATCCAGCTCATGTCATCATGTCTATGCGTGTGCTGATGTCAGCATATAAACCACCTCTATACATGAGCCAAAATTGAAGTAAATTGAAAGAAAATTGATGTTTTGATAGACGTTTGCAATTCCGCTCATAAGTAAATGGGAAGGGGAAAAAAAGATCTGAAAAATCCATTAAAATTTTTTTTAATTTGACCTACTTCCCCCAAAACGTAATCACATCTGTTCTGAGCCACTGGAAATCTATAAAACCATATTTAGCATAAATTCAACCAATAGTTTTTGCTGCAATAAACATGAAATTTCACCCATTATAAGTAAATAGGGGGAAAAAAATGTATTCATAAATTTTTTAAATCTTTGGCCTACTGTTCCCAAAATGTAATCTGATCTGTTTTGGGTCACTGGCTATAAATAATAATAATAATACTAATAATAATAACGTATATATATATATATATTTAATGAATCGAACCAAAAGTTTTGCTGCTATAAACATATGAAATTCCACCCATTATAAATAACTGGGGGGGATTATTATTCATACATTTGTTTTAACTTTGACCTACTGTTCCCAAAATGTAATTAGATCTTTTTTGGGTCACTAGCTACAAAACAAACCCCCAATTTGGTATGAATTCAACCAATAGTTTTGTTGCTAGAGTGTTAACAATGAAACAAACAAACAATTGACAATTGGCTACTTCTCCTTGGTAATCTACTTAGTTCATTCATTTAACATGTGTTTGTGCAAAAAAAAAAAAGAAAAAAAAGGGAAAAGTGCTTTGTGGGCCATATAAAATAATGATATTGTGAAATTTTAATGAATTATGATACAACTCTGAACTTTTTGCTACTGATAAATGTTCAACAGTAAATATAAAACAGACAACAGGTTGCTATACGGTGGTTCACATCATGTGACTTCACTTGCGTCAACTCAGGATATTTGTATTCTGAGCTCACACCGAGTCAGTGAAGTTAATTAGTGTTTTAAATGAGTCGTTTTAACCGCTTGTCACGTTATATGTTTAGCGGGGCCTCTTGCACTTCACCGGGGAAATCACGCAACTCAAACAGGGGTGGGTCGGTCAGAAGGTGAGGCGAGGCAGATTTATTTGTATTTATTTTTATTCATACACAGGGCGATTCACAGTGCTTAAAAAAAAAAAACTACAATTACAATTCAACCATAGTCAACAAAACAAACCATGAATAATAATCAGTTAAAATAACGTAAAAGACAAAAACACTTTCAGTTGGTCATTTTTTTCATGGTCATAAGACATGGAAACACCGTCATCTTCTACAACATTGATTCACCAGCAAAAACCAATAGAGACTGATAAACAACATTGAATGTAGATGCTTGTTTTACGTTCAGTTATTGACATTTTTGCTAAAACAGTCACTTCATTACACATAAAGACATACCTACAACATACCTAGTCTGATTAGATTCATACCATCTACTGAACTTACGAAGATTCCTTTGTCTTTTTTGTCAAACAGACGGAAAAGAATAGATGTTTTTTACCTTGACATGTTTTGGCTACAACTTAGAGCCTTTCTCAGAAGGGTCAGAAAATGAGAAAACAGGCCACGAGGACCATGAACAGGGATGGGGGAGCCTACACCTTATCCCACAGCTGGGATGCTGGCAGCAGGGGCCGAGCCTGGATAAAACAGTCAACACTGACATGTCACAGTGACATCGAATGACCCTTCTGAGGAAAGCTACAAGTTGTACCCGAAACATGTCACGGTAATAAAAAAAAAAAAAAATCGACTTTTTTTTCTCCACCTGTCCAAGAAATCCCAACATACCGAGTTCTATCAAAATCTCGTATTTCTATTCGTGTTTCTCTGTTACTATGTTCATGTTGTATCTCTTTACAACACTTTAATGTCAACTGATTTAAAAAAGACGGCACAGCATGCACGGGCATAACATGCAGCACTTCGGTGTTCCGGTAGCGCAGCGTTTGCGAGTCCATCTGCCTCTCTGAGAATGTGAAGCATCGTCTGAGCTGACTGTAAGTAATGCAGCACACCGAGTCCCCAGAAACCAACCATTTGAACAGCAGCTACGGAGTGGTGACACACTGAGGTCTGATTTCAAATGCATCACTGTTTTCCTCGTGTTCTGGAGTCGTAGCGGCGCCACATTACCGCGTCATTTGGAAGAAAAGTGAGTTGACAGGCCAGTGATCATACATGTACATGACCAGCCTCTAAAAATGTTATTTCCCTAACAAGCCTTCGCCGATTTCTTTCAGAGATGCATGTTTAAGCCTTTGTTGTGTCGTCATGTTGACATTTCCATTTCATTTTGAGGTTAGGGTTTATTTCAGTCGCTGTTACTTTACTGCGGTGAAATCTGCGGAACTCCCCATCAGAAAAATGAGATGTAATTTGACTGATAATACATAAAAGCAGAATAAAATAAACTATTGACATCGTTGTAGAGGCGCATGATTTTAGGTAATGTGAGAAGAGGTTGTAAATTAGCTTCAGTATTATAGGAGCCAAATGACATTAGCACTACTGTGATAAAAGAGGGTGGGTAGTACGGCTCCCAGATGTGTGTGTGTGTGTGTGTCTTCACTGTGAATGCTGCAGGAAATTTCTCAGCTGTAAAATGTCCATGACTGTCTTCAGTGTTGGCAAGTTTCATGTTCTTTTTGGCACACTGTGGTTGTCAGGACATATTCAGGTCAGTTACTCAGGCCTTAGACACCCATCTACACCTGTGAGCTCCCAGACTCATCCACAGGTCACTGCTCTTGAGAGATTCCCCACACTTCAAATAGCGTCTTCTCTTTATTCAGCGCACTATGTGATGAAATTGTGGAAAGAGCCATTAGTGTTAACATTTCATTTTAGCTGTGAATGTTAATAACTTGGCAGGGAATTTTAATAAAGGCCCTACAGTCCTCTGAGCAGGGGACTACTGTATATACGGTCTCACCTCAAACACACCACGGGCCATTATGTTCAGGATTTGTGTATCAACAACAGGTAATTTTGGTGACAACAGCATCACAAAACCACTCAGCTGAAAATACACATAGAAAAGAAACATATCCAGCAATGAGGTCATTAACTTTGCGTGTGTGTGTGTGTTAGGATCAGTATTAAATATAGATTTTCTGGCACATAAACCCTCATATGAAGAGGGTTGAATGTGTCCCGCTGTACCCATCGTGTATTTAAAAAGCATAGTGTGAGGTTTTTTTTTTTTTTTTTTGGTATTATTACTTTCCACACATTACAATGAAACCGGTCTTCAGAGTGCAGAAATGTACGTTTTGAAATGTCACAGTCTGGCTGAATTAAACCACAAGTTACTCCAATGCAATAAAATGTTTTATCATGTAGGAATAGTTCAGAACTTCCTTTCAGTATCATGTATAGAAAGACGGTACAGTCATCAGTGCAAATACATTCCCGGAGCCTTTCCTAATTCTTTCCAAAGTGGGTTTAAAACTGTACTAAAGTGTAATTGCTGGGATCTATTTTTAAAGCAAGATTAACCCATGAAAACCCAAACATCTACCGGCGACCGAAAACTTCAACTGATATTAAATGTTAAACAACTGTTGATCCGTTAACCGTATCAATATATGTAAATAATTGGTGGAAAATACAGTTTGTCATCTTTTCGTGGTCATCAGATATGACCCATTTGGACATTTAGAGGCTCTGTAGTTACCGTGGAAACACCGTCATCTTCTACAACATTGATTCACCAGTAAAACCCATGGAGTTATTACGCCAAAGGGAAAGTAAGAGGTATTAAAGCTAATGATGTTCATTCTGTCATCTGTTTATGTAACTATACTTTTCTTTTGTTCAGACGATGTATAGGTACCTTCGCCAAGGAGGTTATGTTTTCGCCAGGGTTTGTTTGTTAGTTAGCAGGATAACTCAAAAAGTTACAAACGGATTTTATTGAAATTTTCAGGAAATGTTCGCTCTGAGACAAGGAGCAGATGATTAAATTTTGGAGGTAATCCGGATCACAGTCGGGATTTTAAAGGATTTTCTATTAGTTATTATTGACATTGTTGTAATATTAACAAATGTCCACCAGATGGCAGCGGAACTCCTGTTTTCTCATATAGTAGCTTTAAATGTGTGACCTGAGCGGTGCTGCTTGGCGGAGGTTTGCGCTCTCTGAGTGCTTTTCTAGTTTTTAGATGCTTGACAGTTTCGAGTGTTGCTCCATTCTTCCTCAGAAACGTCCAAGCGGGTAACATCTAAAAATTATACGTTGTCTGAACAAAAGAGGGAAAAAAAGTATAATGGCAAGACGCATTGTTTTTGGTTTGTTTGTTTGTTTACACTCTAGCAGCAAAATTATTGGTTGAATTCATACCAAATTTGGTTTGTAGATTATCAGTGACCCAGAATAGATCTGATTACATTTTGGGAAAAGTTGGTAAATGTACATTTAAATTTTTTTTTTTTTTTCCATTTACTTATAATGGGGTGAAATGCCATGAGCTCACTCTCTGCCTGGTAACGAGCTCTAATTGTTTTCACCTGCCACTGCCTCATGCTCCCTCTCTGCTCTGATCTGTCCCTGATCCTGCTCTCAGCCAATCACACTGTATTTCCTGCTAATCGTCCTCTGTATTTAAAGCCCTGTTTTCAGCCCAATTTTGTCAGGTCGTCTGCAAAGCCTGCACCCGTAATCTGCCTGAAGACTGTTTTCCGACTCCTGCCTGTGATTTTACTACTACTGCTCTGATCTCCAACTAGACCAGCCTTCTGTTTAACGACTATGACGTCTGCCTTACCCGTGACTGTACCGTAGCAACGGATCTGCTGCCATGTCCCTATGCTTCTGCTGTGTGTGTATTTTTACACACACACACACACACACACACACACACACACACACACACACACACACACACACACACACACACACACACACTCACTCCCTTTTCCCCTAAATAAAAACTCTCAAACATGACACATTTGTATTCCTCATCTGTCTTCCTTGTAACATCAATTGTCTACAGCAACAAAACTATTGGTTGAATTTATATCAAATTTGATTTACAGATTGTCAATAAACCAGAATAAATGTCAATACATTTTTTACACCTTTTTGTTTTCTCCCTTTTACTTATATTTATAATGGGTAAAATTTCAAATGTCTGTAAAACATCAGTTTCAATTTAATTCATACTTGGCACATATATACAGGCAATCGATCTGCTGACATCAGCACACGCATAGACATGATGACAGCAGCTGGATCGATGCTACGATACGTGCAAGGGGGCAGGACTTGTTGTGCCTGGCACCATTTTGTTTCATAGCGTTTTTACACTGGAGCCCAAAGTCCATTTAATTTTATCCATGTGAAGGCCACCGTTCTGTGCTCAAACACCGTACCCGAGTCCTGTTGAGATGGTAGTTCTGGATCCGGACTGCCCGTACTCCAGCATGGTACTTATCTGTGTGGATGTGATCCGAGACCAGAAGTGACCTAATCACCACTCTGAAAACAGAAGTGGGTAAAGCACCATGAGGCCATAGACAGTCATAATCATCATCATCATCATCATCATAGCGGATGTTGTTGTTTATGACCGTGAAGTCATGTGACCAGTAAAGACTGGCTTGTTGCACTTTTGGCAGCCCTCAGGTTCATCCCCCACACAGCTCTGTCCAAGGGGTCAGTTGTTGTTAAGTCCCACTGCGTCTGGTCCTGGTTACACAACTGGGCCCAGGTCCTCTTTGGCCAACCAGGACCCCTCCTTCCTGCAGCAGTCAGGTGCTTCCGTTATCTCCTGAAAAAGCCTCAGATCCACACAGCACAGACTCGTCTTAACTCAACAACTGGGTGATATATCAGGGACAACGAAGGTTCCTCTGCTTGTCTGTGCCTCAAACAGGAGAACACAAAGGTAAGGGTTTGGCGTCGGACTTCCACATTCGTTGGATAGCGACATTTCTTTCCATCCCTCCATCTACTGTTTCGGCCCTGTAACACCCACTCGTACTCAGGCACAGTATTTGTGAACACATCCAAGTACGGTACAGACTCGAGTACACTATGTGAAAGAACCTTTATGTTTTCCCTTTTTCTTCATTTTTCACTAAATAAAGGCAAAAAAAAAAAAAATAGGGTCAAAATGGGTTAAAATGATCTTGTGAAAACAAATCACTGAATGTCTTTTACATTTCCTGCTACTGGTAAACGTCTAGGACAATTTCACAATTTTGGCGATGTGCACTAAACTTATTTTGGTACAGCTGAAAATAATGATAAGACATGAAAGACATAGAGGATTTCTATTTTGGGAAAACTGTTACAGCGGTGTTTATGCACATGGCCATAAATCTAACAGAGATGCCTTGTTGTTCTTCAGCACTTTTCTAAATTGCCAAAATATAAACATAAATTACGAGCTCAGACAAACAATGCATCTTTTGTGAGGAACATAATTACCCATGATGGGCTTTATCAAGGTTTCATTCTCTGACAGATTACATTAATTTACAAGATTTAACTAGTTATTAGCTTTCAGTGAGCTTCAATCATCCTTACATACAGGTATGTGTTCTGAATGGACAGAGAGCTTTGAACATGAGCACAGAAATAGTTCTCGAAGACACCAGATTTAACAAGAAACGAATTTAATTGTAATACCCATACCCCTTTTTGACAATAATGACTCTGCACCTATACCCCTGTTGCTTTCCTATGAGTTCCTGCCCACATGATCATGCACTGACCCTGAAAGACCTCAAATTTGTAGGTCAAAATCACTTCAAAATTTGACGTCCATCCCATTCTGACCTTGAAAATGAAGAACAAGGTTGATGAAAGAACTCATCCTAGAGCTTCCCAAGTTGCATCTAATTACCAAGCATGAAGGAGATCGGATAATTTGGTGCAGACACTCATGGATAGACACCCAGACAGACAAATGTACACTTAAAAATAAATAAATGAATAAAATGAGCTTTCTAAATTTTTAGTCATGTGACAAACTCTTCTTCATGCGCTTCCCCACGAATGCACAGAGGGGAGTTTTATTCATAACAATTACTCCCACATATAGGATTTATTTACAAAATCTATCTATAAACATTTTTTTCTTTTCTTTTGAATGAAAATGTAGTTATATGAGAAAATAAACGCTTTCAAATAATTTTGTTGGCTAAACATTTACATCTACACTGCTTTACTCTCAGTGTAAGCTAGGCTATATTAACAGGGTTACACAGATATTAGCAGACATTGATATAAATGAGGTAAGATAAGCTATAAATGGGGAAACTTCACAGCTGACAGCAGCAACATATAACCAAGTGCAGAAAAATGGTATAACAGGTTTAAAAAAAAGTTTTAAAAAAATGAAGATCTAAACAGAAAATTAAGAAATTTGGTACTTACACGAATACAGAATAACATATTATTTACATATGGACCAAGCAAATTCTTAGGAGGTAGATGGGATATTTATTTTAATAACAATTAAAATGTGTGATTTCTGTAATTTTGTTTTTGTTATTTTAGCTGTTCCTCTGTTTTTTTTGTTTTGTTTTTGGAACCATAACCACGTTTTTTTATTTTTATGCTTGATCTAAACAAACCATAGCTGTGACATTGTCTAGAAGTCTTTCATATTAGCCTACAAGTACAATGTTTTTCCCTTGTTATTATTCCACATCATTAGCTTCATGGCATAACTGCCATAATCAGATTTTTTTTTTTTTTTCCAGGTCATAGCCAATGATGAAAAATGAAGCCGCAGTGTGAGGAGAGTAAAGTTATGCAGATGGAACAGTTTGGCCAAAAAATATGGCAATTATAGTACAAGGCTAGCGATGTGCTAAAATTATTTAATCAGTTTGTTGTAATATCCAAGCTCACCGAGATTCCAACGGCTCAAAGGCAAATATTCCTCAGTGTATTTTTCCATGGACTTGTGCTCCAGAGCATCAGCACCAAATGAGACAAATGAACATGAGCAGGATCCAGAGGGAAGGCTGGAAAGGCGCCGGAGCCCCCTCCTCCTTTTGGCACCGGGGTCTCCCTTGCAGTTCTTAATGACTGCGTGGCGTTGATCTGTGAAGGAAAAAGAAAATGGGCCATTTAGACAGAGAAACAGCCAACCTGCTATGTCTTGTCCATTGTCTGGGATTTAAGTGAGAAAATCAATTTGTCATGACACTTTTCCGATAAAAGTAATTCCCCCGTTTACTCTTCCCAGCCGTCATCTGATATGCATACTTGGCTTTGCACCAAAAAGAGTGTCTTTAGAATGATTGGTAGCAGACCTATACACTTAACAAACAACACTCTATTTGTTTCTGTTTTTCGAAAGCCTCATGACCCATATTCACCCTTTTTTTGACCTTTCAGTTTGGTTTACTCACAAACAGCATGTTACTGTGTTGACTAGTTTAAGGTCAGGGATATGCAACTGTGGGGGCAAAAACAAACTGAGACATAGTAAAATCCAGAATTGTGGATCAACTGTAATAGTCCCGGGCATAATGTGTCATGAAAATGCACCACATGACACTTGTGTCTCCCCATAGTACACGAGGGAGGAGGGGATTTATTATGAAGCAGGAGATCCAGTCATGATGGCCAGCCTGACAAAGTTTTCCCCAGGATCAATCAATCACGTGTCCTCTGTGAAGAGGCACCACCACAAGGGGCCCTCGGAGTCGCTGCCAGCAGATTAGTCACAGCCAAGTCTCATTTTTGCAGCTGCACCAATACAAAGATGGAATGATGAAGGAAAGGGGAAGCGATAGGTGAGAGGAAGGTAAAAAAAAAAAAAAGAAGATAAAAATGAGAGCGATTTGTTGCTATGCTGGGAAGACCAAAAAAAAGGGAGGTTTTAATAAGAAGATGAAGACAGACAACACAAGAAGGGAAATAAATAACTTAACTAGTACAAATAATAATGAAAAGAAGGCGACTGAGTAGCTTAGTGGTTAAGGCCACTGACTTTGGTACCAGTTTGAGACTCAGGTGATCCCTTGGGAATGGATCTATAACGCTATACATCGCCACAAGGGGGCGCAAGTCTCATTGTGCCGGTTGTGTCAGGAAGGGCATCCGACGTAAAAACCTGTGCCAAAAGACATCATCAGAGAAGGATGAAAAGTACGAACGTCAATAACATTTTTAAAAAAACAAGACGAAAAAATAAACTCTTTACAAGAATCAACAAAAACAGAAATACTGCATCCACCTCATTGCAGTGGCTGTTGTCACTATGGTTAAAATATCCCTAATAACCCTCCATTTTGTTGAGTCGCAGCAGATGTTTTACTGATGTGCACGGCTTTGTGTCTTGCTGCGTGTCAGATCATTGATCTACCACCGTTGAGTGCATTCAAGTAACATGAGTGTTGCAGACTAATGTGCTCGGATGATTTTGCATAATAGAAACATTATAAGGTTATAATGTCTGCTGTAAGACTAAATGTCATTTGAGATGATTTTTCAGAGAAAATAAAATACCAGATTACAGAAGTACCACAAGAGACAAACTTTTGGTAAATTAATGAAATGTTAAATTGATCCAATTTACAAGTAAGCAGCTTGGAAAAATGCAAATTTTAGTCGTTGTTAGTTCAAAACCCAGAAAGACCATAACAGCCACTGGCAAAACAAACAAACAAACCATTAACTGATGTAAACTATTTAATACCTGCTGATCTATTAATCCTAACAATACATGGTCATCAGATTCGATCCATTTGGACGTTCAGATGCTCTGTAGTGAACACGGAAACACCGTCATCTTCTACAACATTGATTCACCAGTAAAACCCATGGAGTTTGACAAATGATAGTGGAATGCATACACTTGTTTATGTTCAGTTAATGATGGATTTTGTTGAAAAAGTGACTTTCGCTTCCGTTTTTTATGTTTCTGATATAGTAACCCTCAACCTTAATCTGTGCTTTTATGAATATCTACATAATCAGTAAATGAACTTGCAGTGACTACTCCCACAGTACCGTGGCACAAAATATGATTCTGTGTTTTGCCACAGAGCCAATCAATTGTTGGCATTTGTACTAGATTCAATCCCGGATACTGTTCCATGAACTCATTAACCTCCTGTTGCCACAGTACTGTGATGGTATGACAAATTAGTAATAGTATATTTTATAGAATAGGAATTATTGTTCTAAATACTCTATATGTTTTGTGGTGTTCTTTGTTCTGTGCAGTCAGTGACATTGGGGCTGGAGAAGGTGGGCGGGGCTACATGTTAGATATGGCAGTACGCAGTTCGGTGTTTTAAGTGCTGTGGTCCGATTTCTGCTCTCTGAATGTTGTCCCAGTGGCAGATTTATATCAGTGCTAGATTATACCGTCCTGCACCCTAGGCACAATGCTGCCTGTTTGCAAATCTGCAGAAAAAAGAAAAATGCTGCTTTGACTGTAATCAAGTCAAGTTTATTTATATAGCACTTTTCATACGCAGGGTAAATTCAAAGCGTTTTACAAACCAATCAGTGCACTGGACAAAATATAAAAACAGTAAAGGTTATAAAATAAGAAATAAAAACATTAGAGATGGGTTAAAAACACCATAGATTCAAATCATCAATAAAAGACCACATGAAGTGCATAAGTAAGTCATCATTACAGTACCGGTTTAAGGAACACATAGATTTATCAACAGTTCAGCAGCAGGTAAAAGCACGTGTGAACGTTTTTAGTTTAGTTTTGAAAATAGAAAGGGTGGGGGCAGATCTAAGGTCTTCTGGGAGTTTAGGGTGGCATGATGGAACAATTAGCAAACCAGTCCCTGATGATCTAAGAGGTCTAGATTGTTCATATTCCTGAAGCATCTCAGTGATATATTTTGGACCTAAACCATTGAGCGATTAATACAGTATTCGCATTATTTTAAAGTCTATTCTGTAGTGTAATCAAACCAAACTCTTCAATGTTGTCGTCAGGAGCATAACTGACACATCTAAATCTCCATTGTCTATTAAACTGATCTATTTGCTTTGTGATCGCCTTGGACTTGGCATTTTTTGGGATGTAACAAGTTATCAGTCTACACGAGTCCGTCCCTATGTTCAGAAGGTTAGGGTTACTTTTACTTTTACAAACTCCTCTGTTAATGAAAAAGTCACAAACTGATTGATTTTGCTATCTTGATATCACTACAAAATTGATATATTACTGCACTTTTGAACATAGAACCTTCTGAACATAGGACTGGAATCGTCTACACATGATGCAACAAGGACGCTGAATGGTGTTAAGACGCGGCACTCTGGCATGGACTGAAACTCACACAAAGCTAGTGATGGTTTTCGAGGTTATTTTAATGGTCAGGCTTAAGAAAGAAATACAAAAACAGGGGAACCAAGGGAGAGAGGAAAACATGCTCAACTTCTATGTACAGAAATAGATAAACAAGAGACAGCCTAGCTGCCTCGCTAGAGACAAGATTCAAGGACTTGAAGGTACTCACTCAGGTGACAACAACACACTGACAACAGACAGAGTGAGAGAAGGATATATAGGCAGAGCAGGGATCACAATCAGGTGTAATCTCAGAAGGAACACAAGTGTAGGCAATGAGGGAATCAGAGAAGACAACAAGTCAGTGTAGACAAAACAGGAAAATGAACACTTCCGCCAAAATAAAATAGAAAAGACAAAAAACAACAAAACCCTAAAGTGAGTTAAGACAAATGCCGATGCATGACAAATGGTTCTGTGGCAAAAGAACAACTGATATTTTGTGCAACAGTACTGCGTCAATAGTCTCTTCAAAATTAAATATAGAATCTTCATTGAAAAAATACAAAGTAGAGAGGATAATATTGCAACGAATTGTGATGAACCACTTAAAAAACATTAAACATAGAGAAAAACAACTGCCACTAAAATAGCACTGGGTCTTTATGGGTTAAATGTTGAAGCATTATCGATGACGTTCCTGTTTATATCGCAGTGTTTCGTTCATTAGCCTTGAGGGAAAGCTGGTCCAAACTGTCACAGGCCTATGCGACAATACTTTCAGTTTGACACAAGCTCGTTTGCTACAGCACAGAAAAGCATAGACACATGCATTTATGATTTCTGTCTCAAAAGAATAACAAGACATGTGTACAGAAAATTGCTTTTGACACAGCAGTTTCCTTTGTTTCCCTGGGTGTCAATTCCAAAACTTGCCTTTAAAAACAGACAACACAACACTGTGTCCAAAGAGAGCCCTTCTTTGTTAATCCCTATTAGCCTCTCCAGTGAGCAGGGCACAGGTTCACAGTCTTGGCCACTTAAGTTTGAGTGTGACCTTACTTTGTGCTTACAACTCTCTAATGTGTCTGCCACGGCTTGGCTGCTCTCCAGCTCAGGTTCTCATCCACTCACCCCTGAGCGTGTGCAAATGGGAAGGGGCGGCGTGACCAGGTACTTCATGAACTTTTGCTACATTCGGTGGGTGATATGTCAAGGATAATGACAGTCATAAAAATGTATCAAAATGCAATTATTAATGTCAAAAAACTCATCAGTGTGTGGCGTGGTCCTCCAATTCAGTAATGGAATGAAAGATTCAACACACTTGCTCATTTGAATACATGAATATGTATAAATGAATATGTTTAGCTAGGCTTTACAGTATAAATATGACCAAGTGAGCTTATGGTTTCAATTTGTTCACAGTGATTGGATGAGACTATGAATGAATTCAGAAGACCAACTGTTTCTTTCCAGAGGGCTGAGCAATTTTCAACACTGTGCTAACAGCGCCCAGATCTGACACTGATTCATTCTTTATAGGGTTGTAACAAATTATCTACAGGCAAACGCATTTACCGAGATAGGTACCCAAGAAACTACTAATGTGTCGGGTTGTGTCAAGTTTTCATCAAACAATTGATACAACGATTGTTCACCACGGCAACCACCTTTCTCTCTGCATTTGTCAACCGGGAGCTGGCACTAGAAGAATAAGAAACCCGAAAAAGTCACACAACTCAAGAGGAGAATAATATGAACGCATAAAAGAAAACCTGCGACTGTGAAAAGTCATCATACTGATTACAAAAAGAAAGACTCTTAAAATGTAATAATAAAATCAACAAAGCCGCAGAGGAGGCATCCAAAGTGAGCCGTTTTATGTTCAATTTTTATATTTTCTCAACATTTACTCCTTTTTATATCATAACTTTTTCATTAGATTTCTTTGGTTCTTTCAGCTCTGCTCTCTACCATTAAATCACTTTCTGTTCTGTTTCAGTGACTGAAAGAAGAATAATAGTGCCCTATACAGGCAGGACTACACGGGTCTCAGCAAGGCAGGCTCCTGGTTCGAGATATCAGAGAAATAATGCGCTGGTGCCCTTCCACTCCCACACACACCAGCTTCTACTTTCACCTCCACTCACTGCTGAGGGAGGCTGAAAAAACCGAAATGTGTCACTGATGGAACTCGGACAAAAGAAACCTGGAAGCCATCATAAATAATTTACCATAAATGACTAAACATAGCACTCTGATACTAATCACAGCCAATCACAACCTTGAACTGTTTAAAACCTGACGCGTCACCACTGACACAATGTGGTCATATGCGGTTCGGAAGGATGTAACTCTTTCACTGTTTGTTCAGTTGGAAAAATTCCAATGATTTCTGAAACCAGAGACATTGCACTTTATAGGTTTTACTGAGTCATTATGATGATTTCATTCATGCCTGTACTAGAAGCTGGAGAAGAGGCTAATTTTGTAGAATGATAATATGCAGTAAATTATAAATGATTGCTAGATTTTTAAAGATCTGGGGGGGAAAGTGCTCTGGGAAAAAAAATAGCAATGGGCTGACTCACAGCATATTTTTAACCTTTTAGTTTGTCAAATATGGAGAAAAAAAAGTCTATTTTAGGATCAGGGTTCAAAGCGTTAAAACCTCAACCCATGTAGTGAAGTTTGCATGTGGCCCAAAACCTATGACGGCACAGATTGTTTAAATAATTAGCACCTCTGCCGAAATGTTGGGGTTTATCAGCAGTTACAGAACTATTTCCTACTTTTTGAGTCATTCATGATGTTCATACAGAAGAAACCAAAAT
>JAPSES010000104.1:7199271-7211397 GCA_029822895.1 Maxillicosta whitleyi
TTTAGAGAGAGGCGAAGCTCTGTTCCTTTGTACCCTGATATTTTCTGTGCACGAAATAAACTACGGAATGCCTGATTAAAGCAAATCCATTCTCCAGTCTTGAGTCATTTTGGGCCTCCACACATGCGTGAACCAACTGTTCTCTAATTGGTCAGAAATGACCACGGAAGGAGTTTCCTCAAGAACAATAACAATGGAGCACCGTCAGCGTGTGTGGCTAGTTTGTTTCTGTGGTTAATGTACCAGTGTTATGTAACTAATGAAGTTACAGACTGCGCAGGGAAAATAATGGGCTACTGCATTTATTGAGAAGAAGACGACTCATTTCAGATTTTGGTCAAACAACTAACTACTTCTTCGCCTTCTGCTTTTTCTTCTTCTTCTGTTTTGGTTGACGCTTGGAACCAGCGGCATTACTGCCCACCCTCTCTTGGAGGTTGAACCACAGTTATGAGTGAGTTGTTTTGCTTGCTGTGTTGTTGTCGTTGCTGTGATGAACCGCTCCAGGGCTCGAATGGAAGCGAGCCGAGACCACCTCTTCTAGGCGATCTCGGCTCGCTTGTTTAGTCCCGCATCCGAGTGTGATTGCTGTGTTCACATATACCAAAACGAACCGATCTTTAGGGGGGAAACGCTCCCTGTTTCGGAACAACTGCTCCAAACGGGACAGGTCTGTGCGCTCACAGCCTGAAACAGCTCCGTTCTTTGTGTCTAATGTGCCAGAGGAGCCTCAAGAACTATTGGAAGTCATATTAATGTTGCCTCATCGATAGGAATAACAGCAGCCCCGAAGTTTTTTTGAGTCAATACTACACACTTTACTGCTGCCAACATTTACTGGAGAACCACAATTGTGTTAAGCTGTAGGTGAAAATGGTCCCTGGACAAGTGCATTTTCACATCGACCACAATGTGCAGTTTGGGAAAAATACTTAAAAAATACATTTACTTCTTTTGACACCTTACGAGGAATTCTCAGGTCATGTCAAGGATGAGCTTGAAACTTTTACGAAGTAAAGTCCTGAAGCTGTACTCTAACTACTTTTTTAAGTCATGAATTTTTGAGGTTAGTCCCTTGGAGCTAAATTTAATCATTACTGTGTGTATTTTCCGAGCTGCACCAAAACTGCATTGGGAAATTTATATTGAACATCCAAAAGACCCTGAGGATAATTTACAACATTTACTCACCTTAATATTTTTTTTTAACTGAGATAAGTTTAATAAACATAAATTATTTGTTACATGAATAATAACAATCTTAGTATCTGAACTAGTTTTCATATTCATACTAGTCTGTTGGATTGATATGGTTTTGTGGGTATTTGATCTCAAACTGACCTGCTAAATACATCTCCAAATGTAAAAGACACTTTTTGACAGTGGAACTTATTTATATATTTTTAGTGCTAAAATATTAAATTGTCATTTATCGAATATGATTTTTTTTTTGTTATTATGCAGTTTTCATTCATTGCTGGACAGACTGTACTGTAATTTTTGTTCACATCACACATCACAAAACCAATGTCCACGAAAAAGTCACACATCATAATCACTAGCCTAGTTGTCATCTTGCGGCAGCGCGCAGAGATACGAAGTTAGAGAAAGTAGGACCAAGTGATTACGATATTTGAGTTTTTCGTGGACATTGGTTTGTGATGCAAATAAATCACTCTTTTGAACACATGCTGTTTTTAGAAGAAAAACCTTTTATTTTAGTGACCCCCGCCAACTTATTTTGACTAAAACTGGTCCAGAACTGGGCTCACACAGTGTCGGGGGTAAGTCAGTGAAGGGATGAGGGGATGAAATACAGAGTCATGTCAAAAATCCCGAACTATCCCTTTAAAGCGTTTAATTAATTAGTTGTAATCAGGGTTTGACTGGGATTTTAAGAAATATAGTAAAAATGCTCCAGTACAGTATCTCCTACCCCAGCTTTAACCGTCTTTTATTAAAACTCCTATTCATTAACATATCTTTACATAAGTGTACAGATAACCGCCTGCACGTATGCACATTTTATCACAGCTGGAATTGCAGAATTACAAAACTGTCAAACACTGCCTGCATTAAGCAGTGATGCATACTGTCAGCACTGCAGAGCAACAACAATCAACAATCAATGTATGTCTCACAATAGCCATTGTTACCTATTGTACAGCTGCCCTAAACTATTTAGGGTTGTGTCTGTAGGAGGCATACTTAAAGAATGGAGCTGAGTGGGGAACAGGGAGTGGGAGAAATAGAGTAGAAAAAAGGCATTGTTGGAGTGAAATGGGCTGAGGTGCCCCGAGGGGTTTATCTATGTCAAGTGCTGTGCTTAAATGACTATGAAAGAGCTTTCCGTCCTCCTACCCTTCCACACAGAACAGCCTTCTGCTTCACACATGTTCATCAATAGGGCTGATGTGGAGTCATGGCGACAAGGTTTGCTACTTAAGGGACCCGACTCAAAGCAGCGGAGCAGCCTGTATTCTTCCCATCAAGCCGCAGTGCCCTTCACAACCACAGGTTATCCAGCATAACATGTGAATGCAAAATACTCGTCTTCCTCTTTTGAAATAAAATCACATAATCAAGGTTATGTTATTTGTTGTGTAATTCCATTATGCTGTTTGATAAGAGCAAACCTTTGCCATTTTAATTATTAATAAAGGCATTTAGTTTCCAGAATGACGTGGAAAACAGATGCTTTACATCGAAGCCCTTCTATAATAAATATATTGTAGAAAATAATTTTTAAAAAAATCCTCAGGTTCTACTTTATTTACTGAGCACAGATCTCTGAAAGTGTAACAGAAGGCTTTGAATATTCAGTACATACTGGTCTAGCAAACCATTTAAGTGAATATTAAAAATGGCAAGGCCACCTGCTCTTTTCATTATGGCAACTGTTGATTCAGAAACAGGCCCTGAAAGTGATGTGCCGTGTGACGGATGCACTCCTACCTAAACCCTGTTAAACACTGGTCATCCTCCTCCGTTTATCTCGTGTTGCAGATTCAGCTCTGAACTACACACATGCTGTGACGCAGGGAAAGACCTGCGAAATAATCTCACACTTGGAAACATGCAAAACTGTTTCTATTCCAGTTTCACGCTCTAAGCTCTGTGTTTGTGGTAATTACTGCATAACAGGCAGAGTGATGCGTTCACAGCCTGAAACTTTGTTCTGTAGTGCAATATGCTCTTGAGAGCAGGACAGTGTGACATGAGGAGAACAGTGCCAGCTTGACTAAAGATGCCTTCTGGCCCAGTTGAAAGTCTAGCATACTTTAAGGCCACTCAAACTGACAGCAGTCGGCACTCCAGCAGAAGGTTTGTCGATATATTGTTAGGAACCCACACACTCTTATGAGGAGGCAGGGAATAAAGAAATTGTGCAGCATTCCTTTAAAATGTTCCATTGATATAAGCATATTAATGTAACCTGTGTGGACAGACCCTTTGCTCTTTAGATAATACACCCTGGAGAGACTGAGTATCTCCTACATCATTAAAAAAAAAGGACAGAATGATTTATAAGAATTAGAAAGCTTTTAAAGTTGACTTCCTGCTGTGTTCCTGGTGACACACAGTGAAGAAGGTGATTTTAGAGCTGCAGCTGCACGGCGTATGCAAGGTCTAATGGCTATTCTCAGTGTGAATAAAAGTCCCTTCAGACCAGTGACGTAAGTTCATAAAAAAAAATTTTAAAAAATTCTACTACTATCTCTACTCAACTATAAAGTCATTTTCCATGTGATTAGAATAATTTTGATTATTTTTCCAATTCAAAATTGCGAAATTTTCAAATACAGGAAGGAGACGTGTGGCGTGGCAGCAGCAAACTGAGCCTCACCTTGGATCCCATGTAATTAGTGCGTGTTTCTGTCTTTCTGTATATCATCTATCAAATGCATGTGTAACTTGTTCAGTCAAACAGATGAATCACAAAACCACATGAGAAAGACAGGGTCGTCTTGCTACTGTGCTAGCTACAAGTCGAGTGCACCAATTTGTTTATATTTCTTTCTTACACTGACTTAATCCCAAAATGGAAGATTACATATCCAACATCATGTGACTGAAAATTACATTTTGACCTTAAATAATGTTGATATGACATATGAAACATAACCTGTTAACTGTTGCCAATCAAATGGTAAATAAGATACTGTTACATCCAGCTTTATTTTGAAAGCTCCCTGTTGGGTTCCTGGGGGACTACATAACCAGTCCCTTTGTTTGACTCCTGTTCGTTTTACTGGCCACCAGCTTCAGCAGCACACGTAGGTGCTTGTATTGAGACGTTCGCTCTTTGTTTTGGTTTGATTCGGTTTTCTATCGTTTCAATAAACCTCAGTTTTTTCAGTTAATTGTGGTCTTGTGACCGTCATTATGTTCAGCTCACGGGCCAGATGTAGCACTACTCCTTTGGGTTCATACATTTGTAGATCTGACTGAGTGAGTGCCTCACCAGCCGTGAACCTCACCACATGTCACTGCTTCAGAGAAAGTGACACATTACATTACATTACATTTGGCTGACGCTTTTATCCAAAGCGACCTACCAGGTATAGGCATGTATAGCCTAAAGAGGGTTCGAACTGGCAACCTTCCGCACCGAAGCCAGCAGCGTAAACCACTAAGCTATCCAGTGTGAACGTTGTCACATACCTCCAACAGTGAGTGGGCAGTTGGAATAAGCCTGCCCATTATTACAACACAAAATAATAATAAATGTACAGCTAGTGTGCTAACAACACTGAAACACTGAAAATTATATAAAAGAAAAGAAAAGTTTGCATATTGGAGACTGTTCTTTAACACAATTTAACTATTTCCAATTATTTTATACAGTAATAATATGGAATTTCTTCATATCTACTTTAAAAAATATATATAATAACTATTATGATGACACAGCCTTACAGCCGTCAGTTAAATGAAAAAGATCATTGCTGCTTTGAGCCTCAAACACTGGAAAGAACCTCAGTCTGTGATACTGAGCCAAACTACAATTATTCCAGGGCTTTGCTCACTAACAGCAGTTCCACAAACAATGACAAAAGGTTGGCTAAATAAATCAGTGAGTCTTGTGCCTAAGTTTATTCTCCCTGCTTATTAGAGAAAGATGAAATGAAGAAGAACATCATGCATTACCTGGAGTGCATTCTCAAATACCTCCCGCTTCATTTGCTGAACACACACATACACAGTGTATACACACCTATTGCTTTTTACTCCCATCTTCCCAGCTCTGATTGATTAGATATTGAAAATGGTCTGTCAGCGTGTTTTAGAGAGGTACTCATCAGATAATTAATGCAACACCTTGGCTGGGAGCTAATTATATTACAGACACAACTTGGTTCTGCTGTCTTGCTCTCTCAGTGTCGGAAGACAAAGCCCGCCCACCACTCCAGCTGGGCCCCTTGATGCCCACATAAAGATTTCCAATGGCCGCCGCCACTTACTTTTAACTCACCCTTTTCTTTTTTTTCTATTGCAATGACACAGTCACAGAAACTTTCAAAGAGTCAGAAAATAGAGTGATAAAAATAGAAGTGAAAGGCACACATAGAGTTACCTGATCTGCAACAGCTCGAGCCAATTTGTCCATCCTGGAACCAGCCTCCGCAATCTTTTTAGCGGCGTTGATCACATCTGAAGAGTTCTTCAGGGGGCCTTTACCTCTGGGAAAATTTAGCGTGAAAGAAGGAAAAGAGGATTGTGGGTGGAGTTGCGGAGACAGAGGGCATGCAGAGCTTCAGTGTAAACACTGGGCTCACCCCCGTGTCACACAGTTGACAGTGGCAGGAGCTCATTTGCTTTGTCTGGCAGGAGGCACATAAGGCCCGACTATCAGCCATAAATAAAAGATTTAACAAGATAATGGATGTAACAAATACACTATTCCCTTTTCCACTAATGATGTGTTATAGAAACACGCTTTGAAGTGAAATGTCAAAGCAGTTACACAAGGACATAAAACAGAAGAAGAAAGTAATGGTCAAAAGCTGAGCCTTTGTTTTGTGTGTTTTTTCTTTGATGTCCCAGCTCAGTTTATTTGCTTATCATGAGAGTGTTTTGCCCATGTGCGATGTGTCATTTTTAGTCACTGCTAAACTCGAGTTTCAGGTTTGTTCACGCCAATCTGAGTCACTGGGGTCAACGCCAAATAATAATGGTGCAGTTACAGCACCGTAGCTATAATCACTCATGACTAATCATTCATGGCTCTCAGTTTTTTTTTTTGTTTTGTTCCATGCCTTATAATTATCTCAGCTCTCTACATGAGACCGATAACTATCAGTTAGGCACCAAGGACTTCCAAGATATGTTGAGCCCAGATGGAGAAGATTAAGACGAAAGCTGGTGGCTTTTAGTAAACATAAGCAACACAACTCTTGATGCAAACAGATTATCTATTATAGCATATCTGGAAATCACTTTAGCGCTGTGTCGTCTGAGCAAAACAAAGGTTGTCTGGGTCATTTTACACTGTTATCGAAACAGACTGCAGCTACTCATGTTTGCAGCCTGAGTCTGTGCGCTGCTGATCACGTTCCAATCAGCTCTGATGCCATCTGACCTATGACTCTGACATCTGTGGATGAAATAACCCACGCCACCCTTCTGAATGCACCCTTTTCCATTATTTGTGCCAGCTCTTAAAAGGAAGGTTTAGTTTTAATTCAACATTTATATTTAAAAAAAAGGAAAATGACAAGACAATGTTTGGCTTCATGTCACCCTTCTCACACCAGTGGGTTGAGCGGTGACTTACCCCCCAACGACGGAGACACCAACACGAGTTTTCTCAAGCATTCTCTCTCTAATTAGTTCTTAAATTAGAACTGTGAACAGACCATCGTTTTATTTTCATCCTGTTCCAGCACGAGATGGTCATTTTAAGCCTAGAGACCCGCTCTGTTGTGTCCAAGCCTCCCGCACCCCCCCTCCCCCCAAACACACAAACACAAGAAGACCTTTAGACTAAACATGCCAATTATAAAATCCTTATCTTGTGCTGTGTTAAGGATAAAAGCATCATATTCAAGGTCAAATCTGTTAACCCCAGTCACTAAGAGTCACTAACAACTAGAGATGAAACAATTTGACTCGAATCGATTAATCGACTGGAATAGACTGAAAAAATTGGTTCTGATGCTGCATTTTCACAGGAATCCTTATTGTGACGCCCATACTGTGGGTACGTTGTGTAGAAATAGCTATGTAGGTAGGCAGGTCAGTCAGTCAGTTTGACCACAGACTGACCACACTGTTGTGGACATCGCAACAATCAATCCATCACTACAACCCGACTTCCTCTGAATAGTGATAATGTTCAACAATGTGCCTCCTATAGTGTAAAAAATGTGGAAAAAAATAGATTAAAACATGGAGCAATGCCAGTTCAATGATGTTTTTGAATATGGAAATATGGTTGGGTATTGATGGCTGAAAAGAAAATTCTTACAAATAAGTGAACAGTATTCCTGTCCCCTTCCCAACTGCAGGTAAATGCTGTTTTCGCTGTAAATCTAATGTTCGGCATGTTCGCCAATACATGACCTATTGCTAATCCTAACCAGATTGTTTAAATGCAACTAAATGGCGCTGAAATCATGCGATCATGTGTTATGTGCGTATAATAATTAGGAGTCACATTCAGCCTCTCCTGTAGCCTACTTTACACCGTAACATATTTCTGTAATTTCTACTGTAAATAAATTAAAGTAGCTTCTGGTTCTAACAATTTACAAGGTGTAACTGTGTGTTATGATGTATTATGGGTAAAAATATGGATGGTAACTTCAAGCATTTGATCACAGTATCACATTGTAAAATTACAGGATGGTTGTTGTTTTTTTTCCAAGTATTGCTGACTGTAAACAATACAATTTACAATTATATATTAGGCGTGAAAGAGGACCTGAAGGTGGACACAGGGGAGTGAACCTCACCCATCCACCCAATACAGTGGAAGTAAGACAATATTAACTGACAAAATTAAAATGTGATTTAAGTGATAACTTCAACTGCAATAGAACTGGACAGTGTAGACGTATATTTCGACTCTTTGATCACTTCGATGCGATGTCAATATGTTAAAATAAGAATTTTAGTAAGAATAATGTTTCCTTATTTGATTGATTGACTGTATTTCACATTATTTATTTATCTTAGTCATGTTTCATACAGAATATGCTCGATGATTGTTTTTGTAAATGTTAGCTAGCAAGAGCTGGTTAAGTTAAGCTAACGCTAGCAGCATTAGCCCCACTCAAAAAAGTAGGCCTGTTACCATGGCTACAGTCAATTGGAGCAGAACTAAAAGTAAAAAATATATAATGAATGGTTGTTGTTAATAAAACAACAATATATTGCAATTTCTAAAAAGTAAATTATTTTTATAGTAATATAGCAAAGAACTTTACAGCACTTTATTGGCAACTTCTTTTTTTTTTTTTTTTTTACCTGGTATTTACTGTACTATTCTATTTTATTTTTATGTAGCATTTGGTTAAACAGGTAAGAACACATTAAGACCGGAATCTCATTTTCAACTGTGATGTGTTCAATCCTAAATCACAAACACATACACGTAAAACAATCAATGCATTTATAAAAACAGATGCATAAAACAATAAATATGTTAACAAATACTGTTAAAAGTGTAAGAGATTCACCATATAAGCTCTCTCTTAAGTCCTTTAACGGTACTAAATCTGTTCCAGTGTGGGTCTGAGGACGTCTTGCCCTCTTACCTGGTGAAATCGGTCATCTCCATCATGATCATACACATCTGCTTGGCCAGCACAATGATGTCATTGCCGTTGTCATCCCACTTGGCCACCTCTGCATCCAGCTTACACTTCTCCTGTCTGAAGCTTTCCACCTGCTCAGCAATCTTGGCTTTCTCCTCATGGGGGAGGTTTGCCATGATAGCCTACAGGCGACACGGGAGTAAGGAGGAAACAAGAGCATTAGAGGAGAAGGAGGATGTTAAGCAGTAAATTTGAGCTGAATAAATTAGAAGAACTGCACAAAATGAGGAAAACGCCAGAGGGAAAGAGTTTAGGTAAAGAAGTGAGATAAGGTTGAGGAGGAGAGAGTGATAGTTAAATGGAAGAAAAAAAAAAAAAACCCGGGTAAGTAAGAAAAGGGATTAGTTGAAGAGGAGCGGTATAAAAGGAAGGAATACAAAGAGGAGAGCTGTGGAACTCTTAGTTCAATTTTTTCTGGCTGGTGTGTTTTTTAATCCGCCCTACAAAAACTTGAACATTAAGTTTGGAGTCTGACTGTCTGTGCCTCTGTGAAACACTTCAAAATAAAGTTCTAAACTTTACATTTAATGACTGGACCTTTTCAAACCCCTCGACATCTTATACCCATAAAGTGCAAATCCATTTTTGCCTTCGTTTTTTCCTCTATAAGAATACATTTGCTCTCTCAGCGGCCTTTGGGGGCAGGTCCAAACTGGCATAAATCTTATGGCAAGGTCACAGGCGCAGTAAGGCCCCGGTATTATTTGGGAGATAAATGTATAATTACCTTCTTAGACCAGAGAATGAATAATGCATTTGTTCAACATTATGTCAGGGAGGTGAGATAGAGGGAAGTGTAACCTGGTTTCCATTAGGTCGATTCTATTGACTCAAGAGGCAGAAAAAGAAAATGAGTACAGTACAAAAAAGAAAAGCCACTATTGTTTTTTAACCTCGTCTTGGACTGTCCTCCAAAGTACTGCAGTTTTCTTAATGAAATAATCGCCCTTGTCTTCCTTTTTCCCTTTTCCTTATTTCCTCTCTCACAGCAAAGCTGGTGTGTGTGGGTGAGCGCGGTAAGAAAATGCGTCAGTCTGCTCATGTCGCTTGGTAAGACTGTGAGGAGGAAATGAAAACGAAAAACACAGATCACTTGTCCTGCTGCAAAAAAAAAAAAAAGAAAGAAAAAAAGAAAAACTCACAGAAACATGAACAGACCATCGTGAAAAAGGGAAAATTGAAATTATAGGCAGAAAGTGAGAAGCACAGAGCTGCATCTTTCCCCATCAGGGGCCCAACAGATGTGACCATGAGCGCTGGCCTTCTGATCACTACTGGTGAACTGGTGCATGGTTTTGATGGTGGTTAGCTTGTAAAAAAATAAATAAAAAAACAACAACAAAGAAACAAACAAAAAAACAAAACAAAGCCGAATGGCATAAACAAACAAGCAAAACAAGCCCCCTTAAGCCCAGTGTAGATTTCCTCTTCTGCTGGTGCCAAGACACACAAACAACAGCACAGCAGCAGCAAATCCCATTTAACAGCATGTGTGGGGGTGAAAACACTGCACACATTTAAAACAAATACCGATTTAATATGTATTTAGATTGCACAATGAGGAATCAACAATATGAAACAGAGTAGTGATTCCAGCAGGGCGAGCTTGTGTTCGTTTTCGCAGGAGCTCCGCACTAAGAATTATGGGTCGTACACAAGCGTCTCCTCTGGGATTCTCTCCACTTTCCTCTCATCCCAACTCCGCTATTATTTATTCCGGCTCAGTCAAATATCTCTGGCGTTCTTTGAATTAAACACACCACCATAAGAACATTAACAAATTAGACAGAAGCTTTAATTAAACGCCGCTTTGCCTCAATTACTTATTACGTCCTAATTGAGAACTAAACTTTAACCAGGGTTCTTTTGGTTGAACTTTACAGCTTTTTTTTTTTTTTTTCAATTACTGGTTATTTTACTAGTATCATAGGGCATTTAATATTAGAACAACAAAAAGAGGTTTCAGTGTTTCAGTGTGTGGAGTAAAGATATGGAATACATTGAATGTAGAGTTAAAAAAATGTGTAAATATGTATCAATTTTAAAAAATGTATTAACAGAGAGTATTCCAGCGTTATTTGAGTGAAGGTATGTGATGATGAAGCTAATTATTTATTGATTGATTTAAGTAATAACATGCACATGTAACATGAAGACCATTTGTTGTGCATGGAGGTACGCAGTATGTTAAATGTATTTTATTTTGATTATGCAGGGGTGGGATAGTTAAAGATTATCATTTCAATTTGCATTTTGTTTTGCAATTTTGTTTTGTTTTGATTTTGTTGACTCCGATGTATGCTGATTTGTATATAAGCTCACAACATCTGAAATAAATAAATATAAAAAAAAAAAAATATTGAGCAGTTTCTAAATTACAGTGAATCTAAAAATTGTAAAGTTATAAAGGCAAATTGAACCCAGACAGTAAAGTATATATGTTAACTTTTCTTTGTTGGCAATAGAATTTCGTAATCACGTTTATGGATTGACTTCTTATATCATCTCATCTTAATAAATAAAAAATTATTGCATGTAATGGAAAAAACCGACATGACGCACTTCTGTTTTGCGTGTATCTCCAATGGAAAAGCAACTATTTCCTGGTCTGATTATTTTTTTGTGTTTTTTTTTTTTTTGTGTTTCCAACTTTATCCCACGAGCCAGATCGGACCCTTTGACGTGCTGGTTTCGTCCTGCGGACCATATGTTTCACACCTGAGTATATTAAAGTGCCAGAGTATATAGTTGGAGTTTAGGAGTAAGGAGCCAAGGTTAAGTTATTCTATTTCAACAACCTCCGCTGGAAAACACAAATTAACTTCGTATTGTAGTGCTTGACAAAGACTTGCGACAGTAATCCGGAGTCCATGCGGTTCTATCAGCTGCAGATGATCAGCTGTTCGGCTTAGACGAGCACGCTTGCTCATTCAGATTCCTTAAATCTTCTAATCTTACATCTTTTAATCTTTAACCCATGTAGACCCATTACTACTTTTGTGTTGGCTCGTATATGGTTTTTCCTCTAAATCGGACCTTTCTGAAGTCATTTATAACCATTTATTGTACTATTACGCTCTGCATTTTGCATTGTTTCAGTTAAAATCATGTATTTTCTTATATTTAATTCACTGGTCATGTAGATGTTCATAAAAGCTCAGATTAAAGTTGAAGGTTATCATATAAAAAAAAGAGAAAACAGAAGAAAAATGGACTTTTCCAGCAAAATATAGCAATAACTGAACATAAACTCTGTTATTAGACACTTTTTCATTGACCCTCAAATATCGCAAATATAAATTTA
>JAPSES010000104.1:7229549-7246373 GCA_029822895.1 Maxillicosta whitleyi
GGGGGGGAGGCAAAAGTTCACAAGGATCAATAAGTGCTTTATGGTCCAGATCAGATGTGCATGGTAGCCCTTAAAAACCCCAACTACGACCACTAAGAGGGAAACAGGAACGGGAAACACAACAGTTCTTCATCAAAGAGAAATATGGAGCCAATGAAACGCTAGTCTAACGCAGTCGCCGGCTCCCTGCCTTAACATCTCAATTAGCTCCTGAAGATAGAGTGGACACAACACCTTGTTAAAATTTAAGACAGGAATCCTCCCCGAGGCCATTGAGTCGCTGTGACTTCCCTGTATGTACACCGTTTCTGTACAGACTACATAATAATCTGGGCCTCGTCGCCGACACGAGGTTTTCGTTCAAACCGAGCTACGGAACAGTTTCAGTGTCTGCTGCGGACGTTATCTGAGCGATAAAATAATAGGATGGTATTTACATTTAAAAGTCATGTACTATTTCAATTAGCAGCATCTCGTGGAGCAGAGCTGCGACTCATACAGAGGTAGCTTGACGGTAATTATTTTGTCTTCTTTGCGGTTAGTATTACATGCACAGAAACACTGTATGTGTTGTTCTCTGTATTCGTGAGGAAATCTGTCTTTTCTAACAACTCTTTGACCCACAAATGTTCGCCTGGATTGGCCAAAACATCCTCACCACTTGAAATGTGGCTCAACACTAAGAATTTCCTCATAACAATGAAGAGATGTTTGTAGAAATTTCACTACCTTATGACAGCTCTGCCAACCTTGAAAGAAGCGGGCTATTAACTCATTAAGACCCTGTGCTAATTTTAGGGCAGTTCTCAAATGGATTTTTCTCTCTATTTAACCTTTCTTAAGTAATTTACCGCCATTTATTATGAAATTATCCTCTGTATTCTGCATTTTTCAATGTGAATCATGTATTTTCCTATATTTAACTCAGATGTTCATGAAAACTCAAAGGTTATTATATCCAAACAAAGAAAACTGAAGAAAAAGTGATTTTTTTTTCTTACAGCAAATGTATCATTAACTGAACATAAACCAAGTATTTTCATCCACTGTCATTGATCTAACTATATGGGTTTTACTGGTGAATCAATGATATAGACTACTCTGTCATCTGCAAGTGTTTCCACGTTCATTACGGAGACTCGGAATGCACAAATGGGTCATGGGTCCATGAAAAGATGACAAACTGCATTTTAAACCAATAATTTACATGCACTGATAGGATTAGTGGATCAACAGGTATTAAACATTGTACATCAGTAGATGGTTGTGGTCATTGGTGACTATTTCGGTCTTTGTGGGTTAATAGTATATATATCTATCTACATATACACACACGTATGTTTATTAATGTTATTAACTTTTTAACATTTCTTATATTCTGCATTATGAATATACCGTCAACTTTTATGCAAACTCATTTAAAATCTGTCTGGAGATGTAAACATACGTATTTGCTATTAGTCTTATGTCAGCTGGGCTCGGAAACCAATTTCCTTTTCTAAAGCTCTCTATTAATAATAACAGTTTGTTGATTTCCTCTGATCTAAACCTCACTTTCATTTAATTCCTAATGTTATACTCTTACAACGTCCTTCTCAGAATACTTCTTGGTTTGGATTTTTTTTTTTTTTTTTTAGTTTTTACGTCAAAAATACTGATAAATGTAAATCAATGTGTGTCTGAGGGGGTATTTTACGTATTAACCCACCATCTTATTCATATATAATTGATTTGCCTGTTGCTATGTTTTCTTCTGAACCACAGTTTATGTGGTTCACGGTGAAAATTACGTGGGAAAAAAAACAGCATTGTATTATATCAGATCAAATTAGATTTTTCGGACTTTTCACATCGCAAATAAAGGCATCTGTTTTGTAGTAAATACACATATGATAAAAAATAATGATGTAAAGGGCGGTGTGTGGGGGCAGCTGCCTATCAGACCCAGATGTAAACCTAAAGGAACACAGAACCACATGTTCTGCAGACGACAATCCAGGTAATGTCGAACCCATTTCTGTCGCACAATCTGGCACAAATACACTTGTATATATATATTTATTGAACCATTGTCACAACTGTTGCAAACTTTCATTGTTGTTGGTGTGAATAGTCGAGATGCAAATCATTCTTCATTTCCCTGTTGTTTATTCATCACATTCCTAGTAAAGCTTTTAACCTTAATTGTTCAAACAATAGTTTTTCACCTGTTCCACTCAAACATAATGATACATAATGTGGACATGCATCCTCCTCCACAATAATTTGACTAACTTTAGATTTACTAAATTATATAAAAGCATTGGAACCTATCAAAATATTACTATTATATAAGTAATCATATTAATGTAGCGCTGCAGTATCTCCGAAAAGTTTGTGAGTGAAATATCTTCAGCACCAAAGGCAGAAGTCAACCCACACTAGTAATTTTCCCTCACTGTTTTCCTTTGGCCTCTGCATCACACCTCCCATCTTTTCTTTTGCTTTGGACAAATAAAATCTGGCACTGACACTGGGAACATTGTGAACTCTGTACTCTATCCAGTATTCTGCAGAAAGTTACTCCAGTTTAAAAAAAAAGTACATTGTGTAGATTAATGTGTAAAACAACAGAAAAAAGAAACGATATAAACAACAGCTATAAAAACAACACTCATTGTTAAATTGTCTTATTTACACGGTGCTGTTATTTTGTAAGGGTTTTAGAGTTAAAACAAATAAGATGCCAGGAGTTAAAAACTGCTCTTTCATTCTTTTCAGCTTTTGTCTGTTTAACCCATTAAAGCCTATTAGCATGAATTTGCGACATACCGTTACCATCACGGAAACACACAAGACAGCGTATGTAATCTCCCAATAACAGTTTGAGCATATTCAATGTATTCCTAGGAATATTTTTCAAGTACTTGACGTGATTTTGTGTCGTACAAACACCGTGCAGATGTCATGTTCTTCGTAGAGGTCCTACATCAGACCTATGGGCATGAATTATTTTGTCGTAAGGTGGCTGTACCATATCTATATGTACATCTTATGCACTCTCAAGTCATTGGTAGGGACATCTTAGACTGTTTCAGAATATTTAGATCTGTATATAAACAGTGGCTGTGCACTAAAAGTCCTCAAGATGGTAATAATGAGCATAATACTATAATTTCTACAGCTGCAAGATTAAGAAAAGGAAGATCCAGTGGTTCTGGCCACTGTTTCAGTCCGACATTCTAAAACACTTAACGTCAAAAAGGTTTATTGTAGCTCATTGCCTGAGAACAGTGATCAATCATCAGGAAAGTTCATGTGGACATCTGTAGTCATGTCCACTTTCAGCTTTACAAAAAAAAAAAAAAACGTTACCGTAGTTTAGTCATAGAGTTTTGCTTTTTCATTCATCCATTATTTCATTCATTTATTTTCTGAACCACTGTATCCTCCAGATGGTTGTGGGCCTGCTGGAGCCTATCCCAGCAATAGAGATTTCCACACATAATTTGGTAATGACTGATGTTCTATTCAGATATGAAACTATTTTAAGCTTTTTAGAATGTGAATTGTGAGTGTTTATGTGTTTGGGCTTATGCGCTGTCCATGGTGCTGAATCACATATTACTGTAAAATATGTGGGAAAATTGACCTGTATTGTTAGAAATTGGGAATCTTTCACATCGAATGAAGACATTTGAAGTAGAGGGTTGAAGAATCAAACAAAGAATAATAGAGGGAAGTGAACGTAGAAAACACTAATGGTCCGTCACGGAGTGCCTAACCCTAACTGTACATTATCACGCTGTGCTCATCGTGCTTTATTTTTCTCCAGGTGCTTCTTCATGTTTATTTTTCAGTTAATAAAACACTTTCCCTTCAGCTCTGTGTCTGTGAGTCCAATCACTCACTCCATCTTGCAAATTAGTATTCAACCCCCTCTATGAACGCCTCACAAATGCTTCTACTGCCTATAGGAACACCTGACATTCACCTTAAGAAAGCTGTGCAAATCTTTGTCTGTACAGCCGTTTGTGTGAATGCCTTAAGGGACCCCTAATAACAACATGTGTTCTTGTGATTTACTTGCAGCCACCACAGGAACATGGGGTTCTGGGTTGGCCTCCTGATCTGTGAATGTTGTTCTTAGGTTGTTCCTAAGGCATTCATTTTGGCACCTCACGAAAGGATATTTCCTAGCACGTTCATAGAAAAAAAATCATGTACAAGATCATCCACCTGGCTACCAATTTAGGAACGGTCTATGAAGACTCCATTTTTATAATGACGCCTTGCGATGAAATGTTTACCAAATGGTTCACAATGGTTTGCAGTTGTTCGTAACTACATTTGCATGCTGATATATATATATTTTTTTTCCAGTGGTAGAAACAGGCTTCCACAGGAAGTACCTTTTAATATTCTGTGTAAATTCAGGCATTAAGGGGTTAATTATCTGATTTTTACCTAATGAACTGTATGATTATTACTGTTATTTTCTCATCTCATTATTGATGTTTATTATCCTGGTTGCTTTAATAATACTGTTCGCCGTAGCAATCATGCCAATTAAAAACAGTTGATCACTGCCTTGTTAGCCTAGATTAAGCTTTGCATGTAAGTCACGAGTACCTTGTATAACATCTCAAAAAAATATAAGACTCCTGGGATGTACTGAAGCTAAACTATGTAATATATCACAATGAAAATGAAAGTCAATGATGCTATCAAAAGGTGTACCCCTTCTTCTGAATTCAGCTGGGTATAAAATGCAGATTAGAGGCGTCTCATTTTAAGCCTTAATGATGTTTGCTCCAAAATAAGTCATTAAATGATATAGAAAAATAAGAGGACGATCAATAGGATGTTGCAACATCAACAGTTATCCATTTGTTGTTCTCAGTAGTGCTGACATAATGCTTTAGGGTCTTGCTGACTCTAGAAACAAGCCCTATGCTCCATGGAGGATTAATACAACAGCAGCACAATTATGTAGTCTCAGTGTGTGACAAGGTTACGGCCATAAGGAATTGACCTTAGGTGTCCGTACTAAATTGCCACTGTACTTCATCAATTAATTAGCCCAATCAATTAAACTGAATTATGCAATAATAGAACAGAATGTGTTTAAGATACCATATTACTGGTACTGTAGGTAGTCCATTATGACGGAGCTGAGAGCCAGAAGAGGAGCTCAGACAGATGGCTGAGTGAACACACGTGACTCACCTAATGCTGTTTGCGACTTATCAGCGAGCGGGGAGGGGAGCTGATTGTGTCGCTCAATTATCCCAGCAGATGAAAGTACCGAGAGAAACAATAGATATACTGCCTCGCTAAATGGGCTCTAATGGGAGAGATAGAACGGAGGGAGGGAAGGATGGGCAAGACAGGCAAAAGTTGAAGGTGTGTGGGTGGTTGTGTGTGTAGATGGGAGGGGGGGGGGGGTGGTAGTAAGAAGTGATTGTGGTCTGGTATACAGTATTTCTTGTAGGGAGGAAATAGTGAAATTATTTAATTCCTTTCATCCTGTCTTTTCTCTGCCTCCGTTTCATGGTGTTAGCATTTACCTTTAAGGGGTTTTAGGAGCTGTTTCACAGAACAAAAATGTTTCTCCGGAAAATAAAGACATCAGCCTCTTTCTTTGTGTTTAGGATCATTCTAAACACAAAGCACACTAACATTAATACCTTTCAGGAGTAACACTACATTGGAAGAAAAAAAAAAAGTATGAGTAAGGATTTTCATTGCTGGACTCCACTGTGAAAATTACCATCGCTATACTACTTACACTGCACGTAGAGCTGAATACTGAAAGGCGGTGATGACAAATTTGCTGCTTTATGTGCTGATGACCTACTTTAATTAATAACAACAGCGGCACACACAGACCGTAGCAATTTCCAAGTAATTATGTCAAAAACAGCTTGAAAATGTTTTTCCTATAAGCACATTGTTTCAAGACAGAGTACAGGTATACAGCTCACAGTTAGCAAACATTGACATGTGTTCTTTGTGCTGCTCAGAGCTAAACATAGGTCTATACCGACCTACAGCGTATTGTGTGAGAAAAAAAAAAGCTGAAAAATGAATGAGGAAAGAGTAGCAGAAGACTGAACAGGTGGCATCCGGAGTTTGTGTTAGAGCCAAGACACTGATTGAAGCTACGGGAGACTGGACATTCTGTCAATTAAGGTGTGTCTGTAAGTCACTGACCAAACTGAGAGGCTAAAATGCTAAGCTGTGTGTATGTACCTGTAGTAAATGTGTTGGATTACCTCTGATGGCAGGAGCTTCACCTGCCAAAAACCTTCACAACCATGCCGACGGTCTTAAATAAAAAAGGGGATATTAATCACATAACATGCTGTATGTTCGGCCGCAGTCCTCATGTCACACCGGTGTTGTGTAACTTGAACTAACCGGTCTCAGACAGGAGCTTGATGGACTCCAACACTCGCTCAGTGTACACCCCCGGTTCGTAGTTCTCCATCTCAGCATTAATAATGTGGACCACACGGGCAGCCCGGCCCCGGATAGCACCAGCGGTTCGGTCAAGAGTGTCCACATCGCCCTCTTGTAGAGCAATTACGCATTTGTTGACGTCCTCCAGGATGTGGTTTTCTTGGGAGAGATGAAAGAAGATGGCATTGAATCACACTGAGTAAAAACGGACACATTTCTGTTATTTCTGTTAGGAATGAGGTCTGGATTTCTTCAGAAAAGATTTAATATTACAAGCAAAGGAAGGTCTGTTTAATAACTGCATTGCAGCTTCTTGGGACAATATTACATTACATTACATTACATTTGGCTGATGCTTTTATCTAAAGCAACTTACAAGGTATATAGGCGTGTATAGCGTAAAGGGCCTTGCCCAAGGGACCACCTGGGGTATGAACTGGCAACCTCCCGCACCAAAGTCTGCGGTGTTAACCACGAAAAATATGGGATTCCTATTTTCTATTTCCTTCAGACTCTCGTCCTCCAAATTCTTGGATGAAAATGTACAACTGTCATTACACACAGGGTCCAATTTTTACATCCCTACCTCTGCTAAATTAATTTAATCCTCAGGGGTGGGGGGGCAACCAACCAACCAACTGAAATATCAGGCAGGTTGTGACAGTTTTCTTACACCTATATCTTATATTACCTGCACTAAAGTTCACCTGCGTTAGTTGTGTTAGTTACAGACCGCACCCCCACTGCAACCAAAAAATAAATAAATCCCCCCCCCTCTGTTTTTGACAAATCTCAACCTTATTACACAAGCACTTTATTGCAATTCATGTCAATACCTTTATTGTGAATGAGGTTTCTTGTCTTTTATAGAAAACAATTGTAATGTACAGGTGTCAATACGTTTTTATTGCTGTGTTCCTGTATCTATTTAATAACCGAAAGAATAAAGTGATATTTGCTCATAAACTGATAAACTGCAGTAACGAATAATCCAAAGCCAAAAATACAATCTGCTTTCAGTCTTCAGCCTTCTTTTTCGTCTGATTTCATCTGTTTTTTTTTTTTTTTTCTTTTACATTTTGGTTATAGATTCTTCTTCTGTTACTATCCAATTAGTCATTTTGTTTTTTTTCACAGGACGGACCCAAACAAACTGTCTGACTGTGAATTTGTGAAAAAATCATCCTTGCGAAATATCAGCTTGGCAACCCTGTGAAGACTGTGTGCAGTGTTGCCTGGTCTCGTACCTGATACGGACAGGAAGTCATCCACAGAGGTGATGTCGTCCACAGCCTCGGTCAGGATGCGCACCTGCTTCTCCCACTGGTCTTTGAAAACATCCATGTTGTCCTGGGCCACCTTGCTTTGTGGGCGAGCAGCCAGAGTGAGCGCAGCATTGATAACCTTTTGCAGAGGAAGGGTCGACGGTGTTAGCATGTACAAGTTCTGCTAGTGTTACTCATTAAATTTTATAAGGAACGACTTATATAAGAGTAGAACCCATTTCAGCCGATTGGAGATAAGTGTACTTTTAACCTCAGCTTATGTTAATATTAATGTATGTTAATAATATATTCCATGGTTAAGTAAGTACGGTAAGTGTTCTGCCACAAAGAATAAACATATCCAACAAGAAAAATACATTTTAAAAATAACACCAGCAACAGCAACAACATTAATACACAAATATTTTCACCTCTTCATTATAAAGGGATCATGATATTGTGATTTATTCTTGACAGATGAAGCATAACTAAGACTCAGTATGTAATCATTACATCAGGTCAACACTGATTACTGATGAGTATAAATAGGACTCGTAGGTGCCTCAAAAATAATAAATAACGTGACAATGGAACCATCGATACATAAATGAACGACAAAACAGAAGAGTAAGGATTCAGGCTGGGGTTAATTTCTTCAAACACTCTTTAATTGTTAAAATACTTTCATGGACCACATAGTAGTTTTATTATTATTTTATTATAACTTATTTAGCGGTGAATAAGCTGTAACAACATTTGGTTTCCACAGACCCAATGATGGATATTGTGACATGAAGGTAATCCTATGTTTTGGGGTATTTCGCCCAGGGGTGGGGTTACGTCCTGCGTCAGTGATGTGTTGTGTCCGATGTAGGTTCTTGTGTCTGTGCGGTGTCATAATCTGGTTATCATCTAACTCCAACGCGCAGAAAATAAAAAATGTAAAAAAATATTAGTGCCATTAGATGGACTCATTAGCCTCTTGCTGCCCCAGTACTGTGGCGCATACAGGACACATGACAACAAAATTATGTCAAACAAACAAAAAAAAATTTATATGGTTTTGCGTTCTATCCACATGACACTAGTGTAGTTGGAGCTCTGAAACCGTATTTTTGATGGGTCCTTGAGCGGAAAAATCTCACACCACTGCCCTTGGCCTTGTCATTCTCCTCAGTTCTCTCCTCATCCTTGTTTGCTTTTACTCTCTGAATCGAATGAACAACAACAACAACAACGGTGGATTACAGAGGTGTGTTTATGCTGCAGGTGCTGCTAAGTTTATTAGCACTCCTAGAACAAAGCCTGCCATCTTTTTTTCTTGCTGTTTGTACTAGAAAAAGGAGCTCATGAACATGTTTATTGTATTCTGCTGCGATTTTATTGTATCCTAAGACAATGTCTGTGTTTGTGTACAGTGCCACATATAGGTGTGGCATATGTATTACACCATTTAAGGCAGTTTTCCTGTTTTCACCTGGACACAGATATTTGTTGAAATGATACGTGTATGGATGTAAAACTTTTAGCTGGTACCCAAGCCTGTCCCTGTAACTGGATAGGTACATGCCATGTGTGCTGCTTGTTGCCATAGTACTGTGGCAGCAGGTGGACAGGTTACCAGTCTACACATGGTAGAAAGAGGGCACTGATTGGCTCTGTGGTACTAGACCAGGGGTCAGCAACCCTGGTCCTAGAGAGCCACTATCCTGCATGTTTTAGACGTTTCCCTCTCCCAGCACACCTGACAGTTGTTATCAGGCGTCTGCAGAGCTTTTTGATAGGCTTATCGTTGGAATCAGGTGTGAAGAGGGACACATCTAAAACATGCAGAATAGTGGCTCTCTATAAGACCAGGGTTACTGACCCCTGTATTAGATAAATGAAGAAGTTAGTCCAACAGTACTGTGGCAGTAGCTGCTAAAAAACACAGTAAATGTCATTTCTAAAAACACTAAATAAGAGCATGTGTATAAAACACCACCATTATTTTAAAAGGTACAAAAAGTATTACTGTAGTACAAGTGTTTTTGTAGAAGCCTGCAAATAATTTGTTCAATGACACTTTAAAGTCACACACACACGTATATACTGTGTGTGTATATACAGTACATATATATATATACATATACACACACATACATATGTATACTTTTTTTTTTTTTTTTTTACATCTTTAGAAAAGTGAAGTTAATACTTCAAGGTTCTGATCTGAGATGAAAGGAGATAAAAACAAAAAAAAAAGTCTTTGAACCAAAACACATCAACACACTTCAGAGGATCTTTGAAACAATAACAATAAGACGGCTCTGTTCAAAGTGGCCAAATGACTGTGTTTTTAGATGAACAGCATCCTGCTGAGACTCTTCACTTCAACAGACTTGTGCTTGAGAACAGCCAGCGTTACTGTAATCTTTCACTATGACAGACGGCGTGTGTGCTTTAACCAGAAGTAGCGTGTTTGTTTTTTTTATGCAGTTTTTTTTTTTTTTTTGCCTGATTCATTCTCACATCTTGCTCTGAATGTTTACTCTTAGTTGAACGACTGACAGAGGAGAAGGAGACGCTATCATCCAGACATGGCAGCTGCTGAGGTTGTGTGTGCACATAACAGAATGGGGTTAACACTTCCCGGAACAGATGGAAATACTTTACTCCTTCTCCAGTCGCAAAGTCTGTCTATTATAATATTTAATCTGTCTGTGTTGAGCATCTTCTGGACTTATCAGAAAATGCATCCTGTGTAAGTGAGTGATTCTCAGCAGGTGTGTATTGAGGAGCTTGCACATTACACCTTGATTTCATCTTCCCCTTCCTGTATCTTGTATCCGTTGCTCCTCTGGGTCCTGTGTGAATGAGGCCTACTCTTAACCTCTGAAATAATGGATCCATTTTAACCTCCTTCATTGCGTGCATCCTGGGAAACAACAAGATCCTCCTACACATTATTCATAACTCTTCCTGCCGTCCTGCCCAGTAGGAGTTTTTTTTTTTTTAATCTTTCATTTCTGTCTTTTTAAAACAGCGCTCTAAATTGCCACTGTGAGATTTGGGAGTATTTGTAATCACTAAAATGTAGCAATTTTGACAATTGCACAGCAAAGACAGTTTTTGCATTGGTAGAGAAGTTCTTTGAAGTGCTCACCTGTGGACATAAGCTGTCAATTTGGGTGGCAGCCATACGAACCAATTTGACACCTTCTTCATTGTTGGAGATAGAGCAAGCCAGGTTAGCCACCTAAAAGAGACAAAAGAGACACACACAAAGACAAACATCAGTCATTTCTCTTATTTTTTAGTTTAGTCATTGAAAATAATGCATGTTGACAAATGATGCCTCTGATGCAACTGCAACAATTCAATGTAAAGATGAAACTGGGAGTAAATAAGTCTCACTTCCTCCCACTCCCTTTCGGATTAGTAGGCATGGACATAGACAGTGAGTTATAGTATATATATATATATACATCTGTGTACACATAATAATGTGTATATAATATGGATATTATATTATTTCTGTCTTATTGTGACATCGAAACAATACTGTACATGGAGTGGCCAAGCTCAAAATCAATCAATCAATCAAATGAACAAACAAGCAATTTGTAGAATTCAGCAGTGTTTTCATACATTGCATATGCTTAGTTTTGCATATTTTTAAATTTTTTTTTACATAATCTGTAAATGTCTGTCTGGAACATTATCAACTACAGCTTATGCTTAAATCACAAACAACTACAAATATGAACCTCAGCATGTGATTCTCTTGTACATATGTGATATGGAAATCAGTGTATGCAGCAAATATGTATATATATATATATACATACATACACACCTGTTTTCCCTGAAATTTATGTATTTTTTTTTATTTTTTGTGGATCTCTCCAGACAAACACAAACACACTGCAGCTGCCTGATGACTGAAGGTTTGTATGAATGGACAATTCTATAACACGCTGATATACTGTAGCACAGGTTAGTCCACGGTGCTCAGCTGCAGCGAGGTAATTGGATTCATTTTGTTCTAAAATGGCTGCGTTTACATAATACGTATACAGAATGCACAAGTCATTAGGCTGATACTTCCAGCATTCCTATGATGCATGACTGGTGTGTGTGTGAGGCATTACCAGTCTTGGTGGTGCAAAGAGCTGCTTTATTGGTATAATTAAGGTGTCAGATAGTTTCTTATATGCAGACGCCATCAGTTAGATTTACATTCTGCCTCTCTTTACCCCCTCTATCACACAGTTTATCCAAGCCAAGTTTTGAATGTTATGTTCCACTTCTTTTGGTGCAGTACTACTCTGCTCTGTTCCACTACAGCCTGGGAGGGTCAATATTTTAAAGCAAACTATATTTGATTAATTGTATTTGGTTGATTTAATTTGAGATCTGCATGTAGCACAACCCGGCAACGGGTTGAATAATTAAAGTTTTAAGTACGTGGAAGGCATTAGACATGCTTTAAATACTTGAAGGCAGTGCAACGCTAACTTTCTTTTAGACAAACACACACACACACTCAAAGGCATAGGGAATGTCTTCCTTATTACCAGGTAAACTCATCATATCCTCCATAGTATTACTGTGTTTCATCGTTAATTTTCATAACTTCAAACTCCATATATTTAATACCATCCTTCACTAAATCAGATTTCAGATGAGACCAGTCTTTGAAACTGAGCTAAACAGACACATGCCTGTTGGCAGCAAGAGGTGCCAGTCTGTATTAGCACTTCTAGTGCTCACATGTCACTGTTTGAGGCAAATTGAGGTAAATCAAATTTGTGTTAGAGGACTCTTGCTTAGAGCTCTGTCTCTTTACTCATGACAGCAATGAGCACATTGATGGATTGCAGTCCTTTATGTGAAGCTGTGTGTGCATGTGTTTAAAGCCTGGGTGTATGAGAGAGGAAGATAGAGTGTGATTGAGAGCAGTTGCACATAAATGTGAGTGACTGCATGCAGAGGATGTGTCTGAAAAACATACTCAACATAATTTCTACTCCCAGTACTGACTTAATGTTTTACATTCCTGCAGACCATATAGAGCATTTATCAACATTTTACATGATACGATTTCTGAGAAATACTTCCAGTACAAAACAAGGTTGACATTTAAAACCATTACTGTTTGAACTTGAATTTTACCCATAAAAACCCAAACATCCACAAACAAAACCATCGACTGATAGAAAATGTTTAATATCTGCTGATCCATTAATATTATTAATACATGTAAATAATTGGTGTAAAATGTAGTTTGTCATGTTTTCATGGTCATCAGATATGACTAATGTGGATGTTCAGAGGCTCTGTAGTTACCATGGAAACACTGTTATCTTCTACAGCATTGATTCACCAATAAAACCCATGGAGTCGGATCAATGACAGTGGATGGAGACACTTGTTTTATGTCCAGTTATTAATATATTTCCTGAAAAAGTTACTTTTTCTTAAATATTTCATGCAATGTTTTGGTACAATAACCTTTGATTTTACTGAGTTTTCATGAACATCCAAATTAAATATAGGAAAATACATAATTAACAGTGATAAATGCAAAATGCAAAGGATTATAACATTATAATAAATGGTGATCATTTAATTCACTTAAGAAAGATTAAATAGTAAGAAAAATCCATTTAGGAACAGCCCAAAAAAAAAAAGAAAAAAAAGAAAAGAAAACTAGGTTAAACTTTATGGGTTAATGCTGTTTTTATTGAATGAATTTACTTAAGAGGTTCACTTTTGAATGACACAACACTTCCTTTTAACTGAGTGAGTAGTTCATTCACGACTGAGTCATTTGTGCCAAAACCATAGATAAACCTGTAGTATTTTCACAGTATTTAGAGTGTGTTGGGTCTCATACATATTCATGTCTATGTATGTAGGATAATAAAGACTTTTGGTGTGATTTTAAGCGTGTCAAAGTAGCGTTTTTGTTTTGTTTTTTTCCCATGTTACATGTTCCTTTATTGCAGTATAATTGCAGTACCTGACCCCCCCCCCCCCCGTAATTTTTATTCACTTCCAGTTTCCTTTCCTGTGCTCAGGCCCAGTGGCCCTCTGACTGCTGCAGTAGGCACATGTGAGGCGAAGGGGCAGAGGGCTTGTGGAGCCTGGAAACATGCCCAACAGGCCGACTCCCACTCCTTCTTACCCAACACAGGGAGTTGGGCCAGGGCCAGGGCTGCAACATCCAGCCAAAACTACTAATTGCAATTATCTAAGGGAGTGCTTCTCCTTTGAGGATTTTATTTTTTTTGTTTTCAAACAGGGAGGGAAAAACCAAGACAGAAGGTTTGAGACTACACCATGCAAGCCTAATGCTGATACGGTCAAGGATGCTGGAACAGAATACACAATTCAAAGACGTGTGTGTCCATGTGTGTGTGTGTGTGTGTGTGTGTGTGTGTGTGTGTGTGCCTCTGTGTGAGAGAGAAAGGGAGCAATATAGAGAGCTCCCTGCTGAATGCCCATTCTTCATTTTAGTCTTGAACAAAGAACTATCGATTTTGTCCTTTAGCTCTGCCCTGGATAATCACTTCAATTCTAATTTGATGAACGTTTCCACTGCAGTTGGTGAGATGGGCATTCTCATGTATGCTATCTAAATCACCTAAATGGAGCTGAGTAACTGAAAAGAGATCTGATAGTGTCATTTTTTTTTTTTCATTTTTTGAGCAGGAGATTGTTACTGAGCAGCTAAGCTCCATCTTCAGGAAGCATTGAAGGTGGTAAAAAATTAAAATAGCATCTCAGCATTCTCTCTTCATTGCTATTTAACACTGTCTGCATACAATGTGCATAATCAGTTGATCTCAATGTAATCTTGCAAAATCCTCTTTGTTGTATGCCCCAGAATATAATCTAAAACTTTCTGGCAAATATGTTTTTCTTTTGTAAAATCATTTAGTATACGTGATTTTATGATGATTTTATAAACCCTTTTCCACCACTGTGTTGAAAAAACAGCCAGTGCATCAATACTGAATTAATATTTCAAAATAATAAACTACCTGTCAAAGTCTTAAGGTTGATATACAATATCTCTTTTTATTATGAGACACCAATTTATTATTTTAACTTACTGGATATTCATTTTGTCATCGTGGGTGTGTTTTAGCACATAGACGTTATGTGTCAGAGCAGGACGGTGCAGCCTGATGAAGCCTTTAACTGTGTCACTTTGGGGTAGTGGCCTCTGAAACCACACCTTCCGAGACCCCTTTCCGGTGGCTACACCACACAAATCACCCGTCCAGTTAGTGACTCTCAGGAAGGACTAACAGAGCTGGCGTGAGCCAAGGTGCACGGGCACAACAGTTCCCCCCGAGGGAGAAGCACGAAGCAGACGGAGAACAGGCAGAATGGCCGCACAGGAATTAAATCAGTTCAAGTGACATTTCAAGTGTGATGCAAGACAGAAGCTCTTTGTTCTGTTAAAGGTTTGTCATCTGGATGTTAACTTGTTGTAGGAATGGTTGACATGGACTCAAGAGTTGTGTTCCTTTTAAACACACACATCTGCCAGTCTGTTGGTCTTTTTCTGCCTCTAAGGATTTTGCACATATATGAGCACTGCAGCGGGCACACACACACACACACACACACACACACACACGCACACACAGAGTAAATAAATAACTCTGTCAACACAGATGGAGCAGAACATGTAACGTGGGGATTCCCATATGCACACTGTGAAACAATTACAAACCTGGCCTCACAGGAGAACTCCTATTTGTATTAGTCATGAGCTGTCAACTCCCATTGGTGATGGCTATATGTACAACATATGGACCAGAGGTGACAGAAACAGGTTAAGGTGCATGGCACTTGGTAACGCCAGGCGTCACATTTATGTGAGGTTCAAGTCCACAGGGGAAATAAAGCAGCCAGAGTTGACGACCTGCTCTGAGTAACTATGAGCCACACCTTTGGAAATCAATCCCTATTAGTGAGCGAAGTACGTATCGCCTCAGGAAGAATGCCCACCGGGCTAGCAGCAACATCAAAAGACTCCACAGACCTTGAAGTATATTAAAAGAGAAAAGCGGAAAATAACAAGGACAAAAGCAAAAGATTTTCAAGCATGTTCAATGTTTTAATGTCAGTGCTTTACACTTAAATCCAAGGTGTGAATCTATTGATCAGTGGATTTTTTTTTTCCTAATCTGCACATGTTAAAAAAAATCATCTGACTGAATTATGTCACTGCATAAAAAAAAAAAAAAGAAATCCTCAGTTTAAGAAAAAACAGTTGAAAAAACGGTTGAAAACAGCTAAGCTAAGCTATTCCTATTTTTTTTTTTTTTTTTTTTTTTGTCCTCTTACACAATAAAGCAAAACCTGAAGCGAAATTGAGCAAAAGCTTTGTGAGTCTTTTTGATTACTGATTGCTGTTTAATTGCTCGGGCTGATACTTTTTTCCTCCTTCCCGTCCACCTTTGCCTAAGAGACAAAGTGGACCTAAATTGCCAGTGACTCTAATGCACTTACGAGTTCTTTCTACACTTCCTAACTCAGAATGGAAATGAGTTTAAGTCACTGTTTACTAAGTGACAGGTCCACTAATATATAGCTGAGTGGGATCCAATCCTCCCCCTTTTCCACACACCGTGTCCCTGCAGACCCCTCAGCTCCATACATACAGACAGACACTCGCAGGCGCAGATGCACACACCTACATACATAATGAGTCTGTCACTGTTTGCTGTGTGCAAACTGACATTAAGTAGTTTATAACGGCTTTATTACATAAGATCATACTGTAATGTTCACCCGTGAGACGACCTCAGTTTGGGTTTGCACAATTCAACTGGATTTACTGGTTTACACCGCTGACTTTAGTGCGGAAGGTTGTCAGTTTGAATCCCAGGTGGGCCCTTTACGCCAGAGTTCCCCAATGTTTTTTTGCACCACGGCACATATTTGACATTAGTAAAATCACAAGGCAAAATGTCACAAAAACTATATTTATTAAATTGGATCATAAAGCTCAGAGGGGTGCAGCAGCGGATTCCGGTCCTATGTTCAGAAGGTTGTATGTTCAGAAGGTTCTATGTTCAGAAGGTTCTATGTTCAGAAGTGCAGTAATATA
>JAPSES010000104.1:7257311-7269946 GCA_029822895.1 Maxillicosta whitleyi
CCCCCGTAGGGGTGCAAAGTGCCAAATCATCCTCCATTTGAGGCTGAGCCACATCCTCCCCTTCATTTTCTCCTCTCCCTACCCTACCAAAAGTAAAGCTCCCCTCTGGAGAGAGAACGGATGGCTCCTTCTGCTCCATTAATCTAATGACAATGCCCCGTGACTAAGACCAGCTTAACAGGCATTGCTGATTCCCATTGGCTCCTCTTTCACTTAGCATGCCATCTTTGCATGAATGCAACAGGGGCAATGACAGCAAAGGAGGAGGAAAAGAAAATAAAGAGAGACAGAGTCACAGCAAACAATGGCCAGATAATATTACCAAGGATGTCACATAGAGGCAATAAAAGCTGATAAAAGGGCTGGCGTACGGAATGCAGAAATCGGAAGTAGTGTGGCTGTATGAGAATCCTATTGATTAGTTATCAGGTATTAGGATAATTAATGCATGGCACAATTTGGAAACAGTATTTTAGAAAGAATACTGAGAGTGCATGTAAAGTACAAAGACACTAAATAAAGTATTTCTTGGAGCCAAACTGAATGTGTGGACAACAGGAGTTCAGTGATTGGTCAGCAGGGCCTGTTTGAAAATACAGGTCATAATCTTCTCATTTATGGGAAACAAATTAGCTTTTCATCATCAAGTAATGGAAGCTGTTCCAGTGCAAACCGTCTCTTTGCTGCTACTGTTACCACTCTGTCACAAAGTGAATGTGACAGAATTTACATAATTACTACTTTTCTGAGAGAATGGATACACAGAACTGAAATTGAGGTTTGCAGGAGCACGATGACATCCAATGGCTCTGGTCTTTCCAGAATGGTAAATTATGCACCTACAGCAGAGCTACTGGGGCTGATGCCTCCAGTTTCATTCAGGCTTAAGATTGCCATTATGTGCTTTTAGTTCAGCCCAGTGGAGTAGGCAGTAGAAGCATCCCCATCCATCTGACACCTCTGGGAATGTTACTGCTCTGTGGTGTGTTGTTGCTTGCTGATGTCCGCAGGAGCACAGGCTCTGCGTATGTTAGGCCTACGTCTCATAGGAGAGATGTCTGCTTCAGTGAAGCCTCTAGGGAAATAGGGACCAGAAGTTGGCTGTCACTGAGCGAAGCTGCTGGCCCAGAATAGCACAGGGTCAGTGTGGAGAAATATGCCTCCCACACCACAAGAACAGACAGGGCTCCTTAACTAAATGTGTGACACTTTGAGTCAAGCAAACAGCCATATGTTCTTACTCACATTAAGAGCTCATGATGCCTCTAATATGTCCACATGTATCAAAGAACACCACCGCCAATGACTACAGTTTATAGAAAGTGGTCTCTCACCCTCTGGAGTTTGTTTAAACCTTCCTGGAGCTGAAAAAAACACTGACTGTTCAACTCGTATCAAAAAACTCTCTACAATATTATCCCTGGAGAAAAAAAAAAAAAAAAAAAGCTGATCCAAATGCAAAGTTCGTCACAAATGTTTAAAAATGCAGCTGGATGTTAGTGCACCTTCCTGCTCATTTTAGCAGTGTTTTGGGCTAAAATGTTCCCACCTCAATGACTCAGTCTTGATTGAATGTTTGTCTGCTTTATTATCCAGAGGAATGTTTGTTGCCATGGTGACGGGAAAGGCAGGGGCTGATACAGTATTTCATTACTGACCGAACAAAGAGCAAAATGAAACATAATTTACCATTTTGAAAGACAGACATGCAAGGATTAAACGTTTTTACCTCGCTGTGTCAATCATCGGTCACTGCAGGTAATTATGAGCCGCAATCTACGTACAGTAGACTTCAGCAAAAATGTGGAAATAATGACAGAAATATGATTAGGTCATTTTAATATCATATACTGTAAATGCATCTCACTTTTGTGACATCGTGCACGTGTCTGTCAATGTCTTTACATCAATTTTCAATTAACTGAAGAGGAGATAAAGATGTGGAATGGTAATGGTAAAACACACCATCACTGGGAAAGAAGAAACTTTCCATTTTTTTTTCACAGTCCATTAATGAGACTTTGTTATGAAGGATTCAAAGTATAATTACAAAAACCGTGACACAAGCCCCGAATTAAAAGTTTAATCTTAAAAAACATTAAAAATTAGTATCGGCTACTAAACATTTGTTCAAAACCCAGACTCTCCCACACACACATATATATAACCATAATGAGGGTTGGTAAATGTATCAAACTCATGGGGCCCAGTATTTGTGTGTGTGTGTGTGTGTGTATAATAGAGAAAAGTATGTTAAGTTTCACTTTCGCTTCATGCCAGCTAGGGGTGGGTATTGCCAACAACCTTACGATATGATACATTTTCCAATACAGGCGTCACAATAAACTTTAATACCTTAATACATTTACATCTGATCTGCTGTGATCGACAATCATATGTGAGAATGCATTAAAGGAAAACCCTCAGTCTTATGTTCATAAATCTGTCAGCTTGCTATGCTATAAACATACAAAGTGAAACAAAAAACCTTACAGTGTTAATTTAACACCATAAAGTGTCCATATGTGTCCACACTCTGCGGTGTAAAATTAACACTTTCAAAAGTGTACATATGTAAGTACCTAAGGGCGTAAGGACGTGATTTGATCAACACCAATCAGAGTTTTTTTTAACACCAATATTAACAACACCCTAATTTAACAACATAATGATGATTTCTTTCACTTTTTCCCTTTCGGGGTCGCCACAGCGAATCACCTTCACATGTTTATTTGGCAGAGGTTTTTACGTCGGATGCCCTTCCTGACACAACCAGTCTTGGGACCAGCATAATGAGGCTTGCGCCCCCTTGTGGCTATTGGGATGTAGAACCTTCAGAAGTCAGTGGCGTTAACCATAGTCGCTATCGTGATTTAACAACATAATTTTAACAAAAACACCACACAACGTGTTGTTTTAAATCAATGCAGTGTTAATACAACACCATCACTCTCTATTTAACACTCCCATATTTGCTGTGTACTGAAGGTTAAACTTAAATCTTCAACTGTCTAAATTAAAATAATTATTTCACTGCCAAAATGGAAGGTGTAGTTATTAGGGGTGGGTATTACCAACAACCTCGGGATACGATACATATCCCGATACAGGGGTCACTATACAATATGTATCGCGATATATGTACATTCCGGTACATGGTATTCAACGCGATATGCATCCTGATATTTTAGGCCTACTTTTTTTTTTTTTTTTTAACATTTTAAAGAAAACAGACACATGTATACCCAAATGTTATTATTATTTTTGTATTATTATTTTGCTGTAGAGTGACAATTCCACTGTAGTGCATGTAAAACACTGCCCGCCTCCCCTTTCCCCACAAGAGATGGACAAGATACTGAATTGTATGAAGGCTCCACAATGTTTACCATTCATGGGGCCTACAATTACCAGCGGCGCCCCAGCGTGCATGAATGTAAATGCAGTAAATATTAGTGAAGACTCTAGTCAACCGTGCACAAACGAGACAGAGTAAGTAAATTATTTGATTTCGCTGGTATGCGTGTAAGAGGCTTTCTATTTGTGTGAGAGGGTTTGTCACGACGATGTGTGAGGTTTTAATGTGTGAGAGAATTTCAGTTGGAATTGTCTTTGGACATCACATCAGCCCAAAGCTAATGACGCATCTGCAGAAAACAGCTGTATGACAGCCAGATGTACGCAGTCGCACGTCCTACTGCTTTTGGAAGTTAACTGTTAATTTACACTTCCAAATGCAATATGCTCTGAACAGCATGTAAAGTAACCCCCCCCACCCCACCCCAACCCACCCCACGGCTGCCTGTGTAATGCAATAATATCAGACCAATGAATGCATATGGATCAAATGAACCCGATATAACACACATTAAACACATAACACATATTATATCACATTATATGAAGTCATCAATGCATACAGCGACACTTGGGAACAAAATAAAGCTTGTACTGAGACTAAAAATATTACATATCCTAGTGCTTATTGGATTCTTTCTGCAGAAGAGTGAGCCAGTGTGGCTAACTCTTGTTGTCTAATGATCCACGCAGCTTGGAAGAGGCTTAGAAATGCCTTGTGTGCTTCTGTGTGCACACATGCATTTGCATACTCTATGAATCAGATCAAAGATAATGTGATGAGCAGCGTCTTCTCTCATGAATATGCATGAGAGAATGTGCTTGTATTATGAGTCTGTTTAGGCCCGAGCTCTGTGTCGCATTTGGACTCTCAGTTCCACTTTATCCAGGATATTCTCTTCACCTGTGACCCTCGCTAAACAAACCGCAACTTATCGCTTTTAAAGTCTTGAAAAAAAAAGAAAGAAAAAAAAAAAAACCTGGGAAATGGAAAGGAGAAAATAAATAAACAAAGCACAAAAAGTGCTGAGGACAGAGATAAGACTACACTGGGTCACAGACGAAAGGAAATGAAATTAGCTATATGTCCTGTTTGTGCTGGACTGGATTTATGTTCCCGCTTTATTTATTTCATTTAAGGAGAAAAGCAGTGGCAGCGACAAACATGTGGATATGTTAGGAGCTGTGGTCATGAATTTCAAAGGAGAAAAGAGGATATGAATGAACACGGTCCGTATAACAAGTGACTAAATGAATGGCGTGTTGAGTCAGGGCGGTTTGTACTGATTATACTGAAGGATGCCAGGGTATAGTGTCGTATTAAATGCGTTTTCTTCAGGAGAAAAAATAGTGCCGCTGTATGTTCTCCCATATCTAAAGATCTGTATATGCATGTACAATCTCCAAGATCAATCTTTTTTTGGTGTATAAAGCCTGAATCCTGTTAGTCACAAAGGCAGTATGTAACAGCTTTGTGGGTTAATTCTTAATGTAAATATTCCTATTTTTAATAATGTAGGAAAGGCTTCCTTGTAGAATTTCTGGCTCCTCTATTTTTCATCAAGTTAAATTAGTATTCCAAATTAAATACTAATATGATGGTGTTTGGGGATTGATTAGATTCAGGAAGCCATCTGATACATCTCATATTTTGAATTTATTACATGCATATTACTATTTATTTATTCATTTATTACATACTGCAAAATATTTACTCAAGTAAAAGTAGAAGTACTACATCAAGAATCTTAAGTAAAAGTACTAAGTAGTTCCTTTAAAATGTACTTTAAAGTGTAAAAGTCCAAGTACTCACATTGGTATTGGTACTTTTACTTAAGTATTAAACTTCAGTACTTCCTCCACCCCTGTACATGGTTTATAATTGTTTATAATGAATAGTTTGTTCATAGTTTATAATTGTTTATAATTAATAGTTTGTTCATAGTTTGTAATAGTTTATAATTAATAGTTTGTTCATAGTTTATATTTAATAGTATGTTCATAGTTTATAATTGTTTATAATTAATAGTTTGTTCATAGTTTATAATTATTTCTAATTAATAGTTTGTTCATAGTTTATAATTATTTCTAATTAATAGTTTGTTCATAGTTTATAATAGTTTATAATTAATAGTTTGTTCATAGTTACAAAAAATGAACTAAATCATATTTCTTTTATTTCAATATGTTGCTATTATTATTTTTAAATATTAAATGACGGCATCACTTTTTCCACAGTCCAACCAAAGTAAAATAAAACAGAAAATGTACATATTAATATTCAACTTGATCCACAGTCTTTTCCTGCCTGGAATTAAACCCGTCCAGAACACAGGATCCAAACTCTGCACAGTCCTATATTTTGTGTCCACTGTCACCCCCACCTACACCGTACCTAATGATGTAACGGCGAGAAAGAGAAAAAGGAACCTTTATTTACAAATGATGTTCAGATTAAATGTATCAGCAGTTTGCAGAAATGTACACCGGCAATATTTTATTCTGGAGTGGGTTGGCGTTACACAAGGTGCCTTCTATCGGAGTTTAGAAGAAGAACTGGGAGACCAACCTCCTCCATTTTGAATATTTAAAAATATGGATACAGATTTTTTTTTTTTACCTTAATGACCCTCCCTCTCCGCCTGCTTCCTTTCCCTAAAATTTGTAACGCCATCTTAATCATCTAAAAAGGAAGATCCCAATTATCTATAGTGCTCTTCGCTCTAGCCGTACCTCCCTGTTGGTGCCAAAATTCACTTCCTTTCCCAACCTGTCACTCCACATTTGACAAGAAACAAATCCCTCCCCACCCATCTACTCTATTGTCTCATGATTATTGAACAAATGCCAACGTGTGATGCTTGATATCTTCAAATTGCTCTATGGTTATTAGGGCAGAGATCAGGACGGAGCGTCACGGGGGACTTGCATCATACGCGGCTTGATGCAACACACTTGAAACTATTATGTAATTGAATGGAAGAAGCTCCAAACGCGTCTGCGGTTGCTAACTATTTGTTAACTACAAATGTAGCTAACAGAAAGGCGGACATGTTTTTCATAAGCAGTACGTCCCACAATTGCTGGAAATGGTGCATATATTTCCCCAAAGGACCTGACCTGCAATATATCATGCTTTACCTTTAATAAGCTATCTGGGGCAAAAATCTCAGGGTCGTTACAGCTTTTTATTCATTCACCTAATTAATCAGCGGTGGGTGGTGCCTGCCATCGGTAGCTTGCGTTATTCTGCATTTGTACTGTGGTAAAAAAGCCGTGGCTCTAATTAGGAGAGATGATCTATTTTCCATAATGAGAATTGATGGTTTTTCTTCTGCACCGCCGAGCATTTTCTCTTTTTCTCTCACTCTTTCCAACCGAAGCCCCCCACCCCACCCCACCCCCCCATCCCATTCATTCTCTAGTAGTCGCTCACATCGGAGCTGTATATAGAAAAAGAACTAAATGAAGCACTGTGTGATTAATGGACTTAATTTCCAGCAGATTTGACTTCACGGTGACAGTCCACTTCACTTGGAAAGCTTTCTGATTATTAGATTTAAGCCTGTGTCAAAGAGTCAAACAGCTTACGGATGAATGTCCCACCCCGTCCTCTCACCCACGTGCTCTACCTTTTTCCTTTTTCTCAGAGTCAACATTCAGATAAAAAAAAACAAAAAACATAGTATATATGTGCAAACCGTTGCAAAAATGGCGTTCCCTCTGCATGTCTATTAAGTTTTTCCACCAGACAAACATTTATGCTGTAATCTGCAGAGGACGCTCAGAGGCTCCTGTTGAGGACAGACGCTGCGTGCCTGAATTAGTCACCTTGTGAAACAGTGAGCCCGTATATTCTCTAATCTTGTTGCCTCCCATGGGTGTCAGAGCTACCTAATCTTTGAACACAAAGACAGCCCTTCTCTATGTGGCTTTGCAAGCCTGTGCTAATGCTGTGTAAACATTGCTGCTGCTGTTTGCCACTGATTTAGCACATGTTAATATTACATGAGACAGAGGGGCCCTTTGATGATGTAAGTGAACACTCAAACTAGGGCTTTCTACCTCAGGGAAGGAGAGACGAGGCTGTGGAGCAGCTCCTCCGAGATTTGTTTCACTTCCGCATTTGCAATCCATCTTGGAAGGAGTTTTTTTTTTTTTTTTTTCATAGTCGTTATCACAGAAGTGGATTATTCTAGTTACAAATACAAGTAACAAAATTAACTGTGGTCAAATGAGCAGGAAGGATTGATTGTAAAATATGGTGCCCGGTCATGTGATTAATAAAAGCAAACACACATTGATTACAGTAATGAACTTCAACAAAATCAGATCATCACACCTTTTTTGGATTTACACTTGGTAATCACAAATGTTATTATTACTGGTAATTTGGTAATTAGTATCACCTTGGAATAATCTTTCAATCAACCTGCCATTTTTAGCCCATGGTTATTCAACTTTATTATCATCTTTTTTATTTTTATTTTTTTTATTGAAACATGTTCCTCAGAATAGAATAAGTGATACATAAGCGACTGGATAGCTTAGTGCGGGGGGGGTCCACATCCAGCCCAATACGACTTGAGGTGCGCCGGATCATTAAAATAATAACATAATAATATATAAATGATACCAGTTCCATAATTATATGTGTAATTTCTATGTTTTATTGTGAAAAAAGTAAAATTGTATTATTAAAATGTTTACATCTATAAAGTATCCTTTAAAAACATGAACAACCATGAACATAAAGAAATTTATTAAGGAAAAACTGCCTTTTTTTTTTTTTAATTGATGCCATTATTTATCCTCAGTTCCTCATTTTCACATGTTCATTCTAACGTACAGATCACAAATGCACTAAATATTTAATAACAGGTAGAATATTGGTACGATTACACTTAATTCTCTTGAGACATTTTTGGCTGTTCATTTTTTGTGAAAGGCTAGTCTGTAAATGTGAAAACTTTTCTGTAATTACATTTTTTTTACACTAAAAAAAGACAAACATTGTAGTTTTTATTATTTATAGTTCAGTATGATTGTGTTTCATTGGTCTGACTCTAGATGGAATTAACCTAAAATGATTTTAACATCTTTGATTGTTAATATCATCTAATTAATACCATCCCGCGGGCCTGGATTGGACCCTTTGGCGGGACGGTTTTGGCCCCCGGGCCGCATGTTTGACACCCTTGGCTTAGTGGTTAACACCGCTGACTTTGATGCAGAAGTTTGAATCTCAGGTGGGCCCTTAGGCAAGGCCCTTTAGGCTGTACATGTGGGTGTTGTGAATCCGGGGCGGAGGTAGGGGCTGATGGGGCCGGGGGCAGAGGGTTGGGACGTCCAATGTTTCTGTGCTTATACGTATACCTTATCATTTGTATGTCCCTCTGGTAATGCACTGCATGTTTCCCTTCCTGCATCACTGGTTTATGGTGTCTTTTTGTGGTGCTACAACCTCCCTGTCTCCAAGACAAATTTCTCCCTGGTGGAGACCAATAAAGTAAACCTAACCTAACCTTACACGTCTATATACCTTGGAAGTCGCTTAAAAGCGTCAGCCAAACGTAATGATATAATACATAAAGATTTCTACAAATATAATGTCATGAATTCTTCTTCAGCTTCTATATATCTGAGCCTTTCCACATAATACCTAAATTCAATACATTTCCATTTGGTTTTATTTATTTGCACCAATATCACAAACATATTTACAGTACGTACAATATATCTCCTTAGAGCGTCAGTTCAAAAGAGGGAAAAACACAAAACAAACATGAAATATTTTCTTTAGACATTTCAGGTGGCTCTCATAAAACTAAACTCAAAACCAAAACGAAACCAAAATGAAAATGTCAAAGCTGCAAACACTCTCTTTCAGTATCAACGTTTCTCCCGCTACAACTATTTCACAAAAAATAAACAGAAGAAATCAGAAATCAAACTGAGTAAAAACCTGTTCCTGTCGTTTCATGAAATGGATAAAACAGAAAAAAAAAAAAAAAAAAAAAAAACGAATCGTGATCAGAAAAAAGACAATGTTTGGGCAAATTAGAAACATTAGAAACAAAAATGTTATATTTTATATAGAGAAAAAAATAGTTGTGTTACTTTGAGCCAAATACGATTTTTTTTTTTTTTTTTTTTTATCTCTTACGGTTCTTCCTCTCTGTACGTTTCCACTTAAACACAGACTGAAGGCTGCTTTTTTAAACCTTGTGCAGAGGGCATGTGTTAATCTACGTCTGTGGTCTTGGCTCGGCTTTGAGGATGGAGTGATCTCTGTTTTTCTCTCTTCTGTTTCAGTCATGTGCTGGAGCCAATTCCCCCAGTCTATCAAGAGCATATGGCCAGTCCGCCTTCTGGGAGACGGCCTTCATTACTGCTGCACCAACCTCTGATAATCCCACACCTCCCACAGCAGCCACTGGACAGTTCAGCAATGATGAAGCCAGGAAAACTGACTTCTTTGTTTGCGGCTTTGCACTCACTACAGCTTCCCTTTTTCTGACGCTGAATTTAACCATTTAAACCCTGACGTGTCTGTGGTGCTCCTTCTGAATGTGTGATTTATCTAAAATATTCATACAAAGTCAACTGTTGGCTCAATAGGAGAACTTTTCTAAACTTCCTGATAGAATAGACCTTTCCAATGGGATCTGAGCATGCTCAGTGCACCCCCTGCTGCCTAAGTAATGAGAGGTAAAACACAGAGCTGTTTTTTTTTTTTTTTTTTTTTAACAATTTTTGTTATTGTTTTTTTTTCTTTTTACTGTTGTGATTTTCTTTCTTTCTTTTTTTAATGTGTTTTTACAAAGTTTGAACATGTAACTGTTTTTTTAAGACTTCAACCAGGTGCCAAAAAGCAGCTGGACTGATTAAAAAAAAAAAAAAGAGCCAAGAAACAACAAATCTTACTGGGCCAAATTTCCAATACTTGCTGTTCAGTGTGTTCCAGTTCACATTTCATGTTCAACATCCTGAATCTACTATTGATATACATTCGAGTGCCTTATTTAGAAAAAAAAAAAAAAAACAGCAAAAATGTAATTCCTGTCTTTGTCTTTTTCTGGTATTCAAGAAGAAAAGAAACACAGCTCCTATAAAAAAAAAAAAAAAAAAAGGCAAGATGGCGATTCCACCTTTTTAACATCACTGACTGATTTCCAGTCAAACCAAAGGAAATGAAACAGGTTGGACTTTTACACAGCGGACCTGCATTCTGGAATCAAAGGGGCGGCGGTGCAGTGTATAGTGTATAATGTATAACTTCCATGTAAGAAATACCCCGAGCATAGAATCAAAATCAGAATGCCCTTTACTGTCATTTCACATTGTAAAACGAAACTGGAGCGTCTCCTATCAGTATAAAATGTGTAAAAAAAAAAAAAAAAAAGTAAAATATTACTAAAAAAAAAGTAAACAAGTAACATAGAGGTGTTACTAACCTCTCCAGAGTCAACCCATCTTTTTCACAGTTCCACAAATGTTACCACGGGTGGAGTCCTGCGCCCTTAAGTGAAAATGGCTCACGGATTTCGGCATCTCCTCAGTTCGACACGTTTCGCATTGATACGTTTGCTGACTGTACACGGCCCACGGTCATCATTAAGAGTCGCCGTCATCAAAACGACACCTTGGTTACGGAACGAGAATTAGATTCCACTTTAATCACGTCTCTGTTACTACCTCCAGAGGTGTTACAAAGCTACGTTTCGTTTACACAGATGTCGTTCCGGAATAAAGTTCGAAAAATTCCCAGAACAGGAGTGCTGTGTTAAAGGGGCTAGCATCTCAGGAGTTAAAGGGTTAACCCACCCGTCAGCTTCCAGGCTCTCGACGCGTTACGCTAAATTTACCAACCTTTTTTTTTTTTTTTTTAATCCTGGCGCGTACACGGAAGAGTGTCTTCAAAATACACATACGCCACAATGACATCAATAGAGCTGTATAAGGACGAGCAGCTACGAGAATGAGAAGATCGGTTTCAGGACGGAGAACAGACTCTTGATGAGCCATTAACCTGCTGTCGGTGAGCTAAAATGGCTCTGGGATGTGGTTTAATTTACCCTTTTATAAAGAGGTCGTTGAATTGATGAGCCACAGGAAAAGAGTTACACCCCTGGTTTGGTGTATTAGCAGTGCTGACGGTGAACAGGTTGAGTGTGGAAGTGGAAGAATACTCAATATCTCCGATCAATCTAAGCTTTGAGGAAGCACTGCTATACTTGTGGTCAAATCTATAAAACTAATAATATGGATCTGGGCAGGTTTTCTTGCGGAGGAATGCTTTAATGCGAAAAGAAAATCATTTGTAGCATTCTTAGTTGTTATGTTAAAAAAAAAAGTTATCATTGAAATTTGAGTACTTGCGTTTGGCAGTGTGGAGGTTAATTTTATTTATTTATTTATTTGGATCTGCATTGGAATGAAATAGATTGCAGGATTAAAGTTTACTACTGCAATCAAATGAAAATGCAAGAATCTCTACTCAATCAAAATCAAGTGAAAGACAAACATCTGAGGTCAAATTGAGATTTTTTTTAAAAATTTTTTATAATCGTCATTCAATAAATGCTGTGAAATTCTGTCCGGCTGGTTAGATCCAGGTTTGGTCTCAATGCGAAGGTTTTTTTTTTTTTTTTTTTTTCTTTCGTCAATCTTTTGGCTGCGAATCAAAAGCTTTTGTGGATCAAAACACTTTGGTTGTAGTGCAAAGACCTCCAGTGGGACGAGTGTGGAATCTGTCCTGAATATTTATTGGTCCGTCCACTTTTGAAGCTATTAATTACTCCACATTCCAGAGCTTCAGACCGATATAAAAACATCAAATCTTCCCTCGGTAACTTAAGAAAATCTTCCCAGATATTTCTTGTTTGATAATATAGATTTTTTTTTTTTTTTTTTTTATAATCACCCGATGCTATATCCAAACTAATGAAATGAATGAATTGAAAACAACCTCTAACCTCATGGGTGTTTTAGCAACGTTTCACAATATTGTAACGCAACTGAAATGCATATCAGATGTTGAAGATTGGGGTGTGTGTGTGTGTGTGTGTGTGTGGGGGGGGGGTGACAACACTGTTGCACATGGGATTGAAAACTATTCAAATGACAACTCACTTGCTGTAAAAACACCATATTAATCTGTAAAAGCTACCAATAGAGACAAAATAACCTGTAATTACCGTTTTCGCCTGGGTTTGTTTATGTGTTTGTTTGTTTATTTGTTAGCAAGATAACTCAAAAAGTTATGAACGGATTTT
>JAPSES010000104.1:7297770-7308593 GCA_029822895.1 Maxillicosta whitleyi
AGTCGCTCCAGAGTATAAGCCTCACCCCCGGACAAACTATGAAAAAAACTGTGACTTATAATCCGGAAAATACGGTATGCAACCCAACCCAGAAAAAAAACGTTAAGGAAATATTTATGTTTACATCTCAAATCATCATGAATGAGACATCTTATGAGCTGTAGTCATGATGTCTCAGTGTTTTTGTCCGCATAGTTTTATAAAAATCGATATTTCCTCAAAATTTTATGGGAGATTTTTCTTCCAAAGTGAGATGTGAAAATAGTTGATGGTTTGTTGTGGTTGAAAATTATTATTTACAGTCAGAACACAAAAATATTTTAGAAAATCAGCAGTAGAGGATTTAAAATCATAGTCATGGTTTAAAGAAAAAAAATCAATGTTGAGAGAAAGTAAGTAAAAACCATCTCCGAGGCATTTTTGGAAGCAAACATAATTCAAAACAAACTCACCAATTTGATGATATTTATCACAATATAAAAATATATTATGACATTTGGCATTATTGTTTTGTAGCTCAGACCCATTAGAAAAGAAACACATGAACTCAACATGTCCCAATATTTTTTAAATATTTTTTTTATCATAATTACCCCACCCCCAAAGGGGATGAAAGAGGTATTATTTTGTTTCAGTTTGTTTGTTTATTTATTTGTTTGTTAACACTTAAACAGCAAAACTAGTTGAATTCATATCAAATTGGGTTTATTGATTACCAATGACCCAGAATAGATCTGATTACATTTTAGGAAAACTAGGTCAAATTTCCATTTTTTTATGAATTAAAAAAAAAAAAATACTTTCTATTTACTTATAATTGGTTGAATTCATATCAAATTGAGTTTATAGATTACCAGTGACCTAGAATAAATGTCATTACATTTTGAGGAATGTAGGTAAAAGCCCAAATTTTTTTTATTTTTTTTTTTTTTTTTTTTTTTTTTACATCTTTTTTTTTTTTTTTTTTAACTTACTTATCATGGGCGAAATTTCAATTTTTGTTTCAATTTACATAAAATTCATATAAATAATTGATATGCTGACATCAGCACACGTATAGACATGGTGACATCACTTGCATCGATGCTAAAATAAGCTACAATACATGTGAGGGCGGGGTTTGTTGTATCTGCCGTCACTTGTTTAGAATGATGATGCATCGTGTTTTTACAGTAATTGCAAAAAAAAAAAAAGAAAAAAAAAAAACGCTACACCTTTATTTCACAGAATGACAGATGAACAGACGTAACAAACGTGCACTCACCTGTCTACGCAGATCCCTGGTCTTTTTGGTCATCTTATCAATGGCTGTGTTCAGGGGGTCACCTTTCTCTTTCCTGCCAGTCTGTAAGAAAAAAATACAAAACCACAGTATTTTAATGCAGTGATAACACCGGTCCAGTCTTATTGTGACGGACTCCGAACATCCAACAACATATCACTGGGGGAGTGAATTCCACAGAGCTTGAGGTGTTCATTTATTTTAGAGTTCAAATGATGAAAACACACTTCAGCACATAACGCGTGTTGTCACGAGGGCTTTGTGATGAGGCTACAGTCTGTGAAAACATTACTGACAGTTTGGAAGGTTACCTAGCAACCATCCTTTTCCTGCCAAGTATCAATTTAGCTGTTGCCAGTTCCCCTGTGCGCTGCGTTTCCTGTTACTGCCAGCTCCTCCTGATGACTTCATGAGGGTGTCTCGTACTGTGTTTTTCACCCGATACACACAGTCACCAGATGCTTCTTTTCACCTGACAACAGGGAACTTCACAGACAGAGCAACGCAGAGCTCGGCAACGCCAGATTTCACCAGTCTCCTGCAAACACACGTCTGTAACTAACCAGTAGGAGTCACCGAGGCAGCTACAGGATATGATCTTTTATTGCTTTCTGTACTGCGATATTGCCCATTGGATTCACTCAAATGCCGGTGCAAGGGAAGAGTTCCACTTCCCGCTGTGCCTCCTGGGTGTCCCACTTATAAACTACAGTGTTTCTGCTCAGAAACTAATGACTTTGCTCGTTTGTACTAATCCTGTTTTTTTTAACACCTTTATTGAAGATTTAACACATTAACGACTGGGTAGTTTAGTGGTTTACGCCACTGACTTTGGTGCGGAAGTTGGCTAGTGTGAGACCCAGGTGGCCCCTCGGGAAAGGTCCTTTATGCTATACATCCTAATGTGGCCACAAGGGGGCGCAGGCCTCATTGTGCCGGTTGTGTCAGGAAGGGCATCCGACGTAAAAACAAATCTACATGTAAATGTGATTCGCTGGTGAACCCGGAAGAGAAAAGGAGAGAGAAATGTACTTTTATTGAAGTTTTAACATGTTATATATCTTTTCTTACATGAATTGGTAACCCCACCCCCAACACACACACACCTCCCACCCCAAGACCCCCAATTTTCCAAACAGCAATGAAAATACATAACAAATTAATAATTGACGAACAATATGAGTAATAGTGGCTTGAATATGTCATCATTTTTGTACATCATTTAAAAATAATTTTAAAAATAAAAGTGGTGGTATTGGGGGGGATGGTCTAACTTTGTAAGTTATTATGATGGATGAGATATCAGGCCTTGCTTCTAAAAATTTGACAAATTCATTCCATATTCTGTATTCCATGAATTCAACGATGTAGTCACGAAAAAAATTATTAGACCACCTCTTGTTTTCTTTTATTTCTTGTTCATTTTAATGCCTGGTACAATTTATTTGGACAGATATAATGCAAACAACAAAAATAGCTCATAATAGTTTCATTTCAGAGCTGATATCTGTCCGTTGAACATGTTTTCTCGATAAAAAAACAAAATCGTTTCAGTTCTTAAATCAATATCTGTGTCATTGTACTGACAAAAACAGTGCTTTTATTCATTCCATGTTTTATTTTTTTGTCTGTTTTAGTCACATGACGCACACAGGAGGTAGTATTTTTTTTTTTTGCAAAACCATTATTTTTCACGACTTCTGATGGTCTAATAATTTTTTCCGCCACTGTATCAGACAGAGGTTCACCTGTTACTGGTTTTCTACTTTTACTGTCTAACTAGAGCTGACTGTTTTGGTTTTAGAGTACAGCGTTTCTGCTCCAGGACACATATAAATGATGTTGTATGATCCCTGCAAAGACGTGCACGCATGTCTAAGAAGGCAGAGCAGAGCTGTAAAATTCTTAATGGCACAAGTCTTTGCGTACGAGTGGAGGCTGAGGTTTTACCGCAATTAAATGAACGACAACGTGCGTGAATTGTTGTGGATTATTCTTTACGCAAAGACGAGGTTGTGACAGACGGTTGGAATATTTCACATTTTACTTAGTTATTCTTACGCTTAAATGCTATTTTTGGTTATTAACGCTTCTATATATGAGCGGCGGTGGCCTCATTTATTTATTTATTTATTTACTTACACGAGGGAAAAATGTTCACAGTGTGATCAACAGATTGGAAGACACTTCATCTATCACAGCCATACCAGCGTACAAAATTAACTGCATGGTTACCAGGCAACCATCTGACAGGTCTATCCCACCATAGCGTGAAAGTAAAATATCTCAAAAAGAAAAGAAACACACACACACACACCTGGTATCATGGATTTCTGTTCACCAATGTCTACTTTGAATTATGTTTATTTCTAAGACAAAAAATGCACAACAACAATGTAAAAATAAGACTGAAATATCGCTACTTAAGTTATGTCCGTTCCATTTTCATGTGAGGAAACATCAGCAAATTATTTATGTCTTTCCTCAATGTATGAGAAGTATAATAGATGTAACACATATATAGAAAATCTACAACTTTATCACCTCTTGTGATGTGTTCAGGGTCCGACAATGGACACTGGGAAACTGAGTTTAAAGGGCTCATGTTTATCTAAACCCACTTTTATTATTTTTTGGTTCATTTATTTGTGTATTTGGACCATAATATATCGTAAAGTTTGAATATGAACCCTCTGTATGCTAAAAAAAAAAAAAAAAAAAAAAAGTCTTTGTATTCATTTAAAACAAAGATCAGGTGGATTTCTACAAGCTGCTTTAATTCCTGCTTAATTTGTTATGTTCATAACTAATTACATCATATAAGGTCAAGACTTCCGACGAACATTTCTCTGATTATGTTGTAATTGTTTATCAGCAGCAGTGGTTGTGGTAAAAAACTGAAAATATGTCCAAACTTTGAGCTAATTACCTGAAATGTTCAGTTGTTGGTTGAACAGAGTTAAATATAGGACTTTATCTTCATTAAAATAGGATTTTTGAAAAATTATGACTTTAATCTCATTATATTATGGCTTTTTTTTTTTTAATATTATGGTTTTAGTCTCATAAAAATACAACATTTTGTTTGTTAAATGAGGTTTTTTGAAAACTACGAGTTTATTCTCTTTATATTATGGTTTTATTCTCATAAAAATATGACATTTTGTTTGTTAAATGAGGTTGTGTGAAAACTACGACTTTATTCCCTTTATATTATGGTTTTATTCTCATAATAATACAACATTTTGTTTGTTAAATGAAGTTTTTTGAAAACTATGACTTTATTCTCTTCATATTATGGTTTTATTCTCATAAAAAATGACATTTCATTCGCTAAATGAGGTTTTTTTTTAAACTATGACTTTATTCTCATTATATTATGGCTTTATTCTCAAAATATTGCAACTTTATTCTCATAAGAATAGTAAATTTTCTTTGTTAAATGAGGTTTTGGAAAATTACAACTTTATTCTCATTATATTATGACTTTATTCGAATATTGACACACATTTTTATTTTCTTATGTTCCCTAATAGACCTGTCTACTGCGCCCCAGTAAAAAACTCCCCCAGCTGCTACTGCTTTGACAGTATTTGCAGTTCCAGTTTAGTCCGACACAAATGTGATCCAGGTTTACTTGTCTAATATGTCACAGAGGGAGTTGCTAAGATCAGCCCGTCTCTAACACACTGGTACCTGCTTCTCAATAGACACTCAACTCAATCAACAGCGGGTAACATCAATAATGTAGGAACTTCAATTACAAACAGGCAGTGGAGAAAGCAGCAGCACGACAGGTGTTTTCAGTGGGAGGATGCAGGGTCACTGCTGGCTACCTGGAACTGATTGCAGGGCAGGTCCCAGGGCTGATAAAGAAGACGATTGGAAATATTTTTCACCCGCAGTATTCAGTCTTTCAACCTGTTTTTTTTAAATAAAGCGTGGTACGTTGTTAAGGTTGGTACAGTATGTGCTTAAATACATTCGCGTTGGGAAGTTCACAGCTCAGTGAAAAGAACTCGCATCCATAAAACCCACACGATCCCTTTTCTGCTGAATGTATCGCTGGTTTGCTCTTGGCTCATATAAGCGTAAAAGGTTTTCTTCACATGGATGTTGAACACTAGAAATCCATCCCATCTCTTGTAGCTACACTACAATCTCCCACCATGCTATTCTAATTGTTACCAGTGCAATGAATGAGAGTAATTTTTATTGTATTTGGGTTGGAAGCCATAATCTGCGATGTACAGAGAATGGCTTTTAGTATATTTTGATTGACAGAAGAGGAGGAGAAAAAAAAAAAAAAAACAAGATAGCATTCACTTGCCTCCCATTATGTGCCACATCCTCATAAAAGCATTCATACTTTCATGTGCATGTACAGACACACATTTTTATGCCAAAGCAAAAGACATGACAACATTAGTCATTGTGCTGCTTAAACAGCCTAATGTGTCATTAAGGCGCAAGAGGGACGCACGAGGATTAAAGATACTCACTGCCAAAACGAACAAACAAACAAAAAGCAGGAACTTAACTTGAATCTTTTAAAGGACATTTGAAATATATGCTTTTATTCCTGACAAGTGACCTTAACTCTGACAGATATGGAAAAGGAAGTGTTCGGGCTCCTGATGGTTCGATATTTAAATTACAAACGGACACAGTGATTAAGAAAACGGGTGTGTGTTCTGTTTTATCCCCGTTTCCTGGAATCATAAACCCCAGCTGTTTTTCTCCAAACTCCAAACTCTTTAATCTGATTTAAGGAGATTAAAACACAGTGAGGACTAAAGTCCAAGGAGACAAAGCTCAACACCTGTTATTTATTCATTTACTTATTTATTTATTTAATTTTTTTATTGGCAGTTGCAGGGTAAGGAAGACGGTGCATCTTTTTTTTTATTTTTTTTTTTTATTATTATTGGCAGTTGCAGGGTAAGGAAGAGGGTGCATCTTTTTTTTTTATTTTTTTTTTTTATGATACGTGGCTGATTTTAGACAAAACCAAACTAGGCCACTACGTAGGACACAAGCAGCTGGAGGGGACGCAGAAGAGAAACAGTGATTAATGTTATTTTTAAAAGGTTTTTCACACTAATGCACGGTGCATGCATGTCATTACCAAGTCAACCAACTGCTCACACTCGTCTCAACACATGATGAAGCTGTGAAGCTGTAAAAGCCACTTCTTTTACATTTTGTTCATTTCAGATGCACGCAGCAAAAGCGCAGCTTTACTTGTGAAACATAAAATGAATTGAATTAAAATAAATATTAGATTATTAATTCTTCATTGTAACCATATAATTCTTAATAACGCAACATTATTTTGCATTATTATATTAATAATTATAGTGTCTAGTACAAATTGTGCAAATTACTGTTCTAAGTCTATTTCACTAATTAAAATATATACATACATATACATGTATATATATATATATATATATATACCCACTATACAATACAATACTATACTTTTCTATACAATACAATACTGTACTATACTATACACTATTATAATATATAATAATATACTATTCTATACAATACAATACAATACAATACTATACACTATTATAGTATACTATAAAATCCAATACAATCCAATACTATACTATATATATGAAAGGGGTCATATTTTATTAAACCTACTTTTATTAGTCTTTGGTTCATTTATTTGTGTATTTGGACCCTAATAGTTCATAAAGTTAGAATTTGATCCCTCCAGGTGAAGCAAAACTATCTTTATATTGATTTTGGCAAAAAGCTAAAAGTGCATTTGTTCAGACTATTTTAATTCCTACTTGATTTGTTACGTCTATAATTAGTTACATCACATTTGCACATATAAGGTCAAGAATTCTGACAAACATTTCTCTGAGTACGACATAATTGTTTTATCAGCAGCAGCGGTTGTAGCAAAAAACTGAAAATATGTCCAAACACCTGAGGTTGGACAAATCTTCCTGCTTTTCTGTTCAGTTTCTGTGCCTTTGTGGACCTTAACTGTGTTTTGGACCAAAATACTTTACTGGATTATGTTCGCTGGACTGTTACGAGCAAAACGAGACCACATTTGTCCAGAAAGATAGATGATTGATCTGATGACAGCCTTCAAAAGTAAGATAAAAGATTCTGGAATACAACCTTTTGTGTGTGTGGTGTTGCTGTTGCACTTCAGAATGGTTTATATATTCAGAAAAATGAGTTTGTTCGCTTTCATTTCATATGTGACATGTGGAGGTGCATTAACGGGGAGCGGTGTATATGAGCGTTATTAAAAATAATCTCGTCTATGTAAGGTTGGTGAAAGTTAAAGTATTTATTCTTTTATTGTTGCAACCGTAACACATACTAATTTTTCCGCTGGAATTAATAAAGTATTCTGATTCGACAATCTCACACCATGACAAATTACTTGGAACCTTATTTTTGGGGGTACTCTTGTCTCTTTAAATTAAACACAACATGTGTGTGATAGTCGTACGTTAAAAAGACTGGTAGTATTGGAAACGTTTCCCATACAGTAGGATTATTTTTACACTTTCATGTCAAAACCTACAAAAACATACACTGAAAAATGTTGTGCTTGTGTTAAATACAAAGCACCCAATTAAATCGCTGCTGATCCTCACACACAGATTCTATAGGAAGCTGTCTACAGCGATGAATCATAGGTCGGTATATGCGTCAGGCTCACATTCATCTAGGACTGGTCCGGCACAAAACTGTGTTTTTGATTAGATTTTGCATTTCTTGTGTGTGTGTGTGTGTGTGTGTGTGTGTGTGAGCAGCAAAAAAGGGGGAAAAAACAAGAAGCAGAACTGTTATCACACGATGTTTATCTGAGAAACTATTTGACTTGCCTCCGTTCCCATCCAGGTGTGCCCTGTATGTGTTAGCAATTGTGATTTGCAGCCATTAAAAGCTTGACAACGCAGTTGCTTGTTGATTCAACTGTCTCCCGTATAGCACCATTGATTGCTGGGTTTTTGACTGCCACATAATGGAATGTGCATGATCAGTTTTTCTGGTAAACACAAGTCCCCATGGTATCTGCAGACAATGTTCCTAACTGTCCCCATCCATTATTTTCCACCCCCTAGTGTGCATTCATTCATTTGCAGTTGGAGAGAAGCAGAAAGAAGAGGGTGAAGAGAAATAAGCATCTACTGTGCAGCGTAATGGGAGCAGTAACTGTGAAGTTATTTCTTGCCCACTCAGGAGATGGCTGGTGGACGGTGCATGCCAGTGGAGTGGCTGAGGGCCCCTGAACGTGTCCACTCACTCCGACCTTCCTAAAGTTAGTTGTGTAATTCAGCGGTGCACTGCATTGCAAAGTGCCTCACTGCATTTCTGACCTCAAACCCTGTAGTGGAAAAATAAGCCACAGTAGTGTCAGTGCAGGCTGAATAATGAAAAATATGACACTGGCATGTCACTTTTACTGTTCCAGGTTATTTTAAGACCACTGACTTTTTTTTTTTTAAAGCAAGGGGTTTGAAACACTAAGCAAGCAAACCAGATCTAGTGCATTAGGGATGAAGTAGAACAACTAATGTAGCTTTTTATCCTGCAGAAATGAAAGGAAAATACTTTTATGTGTGGTTATTATTGGGTTTAACGCCCATATTTTGTAAGTAACAAACTCCAAATTTAGTATATTATTATTATATTCATTCATCATATTATCTTAAGTGCACACATTGATTATTATTATTTTTTGTTAGTATCATTGGCACTTTATCAGACAATTATTAATGCCTAACTGCATGTACTGTATTCTACAATTGCGGAAAAAATTATTAGCCCATCAAAAGTCATCAAAAACAATGGTTATGCAATTAAGTACTAACACCTGTGTGTGTCATGTGACTAAAACAGACAGAAAAGAAAACATGGAATGAATAAAAACACTTTTTTTGTCATAGATATTGATGTAAGAACTGAAGTGATTTTGGTTTTTATCAAGAAAAACATGGAAAATGGATTGATATCAGGTCTGAAATTAAACTATTATGAACTATTTTGTTGTTATTATCATAATATTTGTCCAAACAAATGTACCTCTAGTTGTACCAGGCATTAAAACGAACAAGAAATTGAAGAAAACAGGGGCGGTCTAATAATTTTTTCCACGACTGTACATCTACAACACAATTAGCTAAATGTGTCCATTAGAAACTCTGTAATTGCTGCTTATATTGTAGCCTCATTAGGTGGCACTATCACAGGGGTAGTCATTCTCCCTCAACAGCGTGTACAAATTAATTGGTTTAATCCACGTTTTAAAACTATTGGTTTCGGTAGAAGTTTTGTGCCAATAGTTAATATTAAGCCTCTAACACATAAATGCCGCCTTTGAATGTCATTTAGAGCTCTCGGTGTTTAATTGAAGCCTTTCTTACACCAGTTTGGCATTTATTGATCCACACACATCCCCTGTTATAAAACTGCATCCTCAGAATACTGCAATTTCCAGGAGACATTCCAGAATAAATAAACCAGTCATTAATAAGTGATTTATGGTTTGCGAAAAAAAAAAAACAACCAATATGCTATTAATGTGTTAACTCGCAACTAATTCATGTTTAATCCCCCCAAATTCTGTCTTTGTCTTTCCATTTATAAAGACTTCTGAAAGATTTACTGAAGACACGAGAGAAGGAACGGGGTGTGGAAGAATGCGGTAAATCTATATTTTTGTGATCTGTTTAAAAAGTGGCTCCATTCCTTCACTAATTGAACTAAATTCTGTTTTGATTGCCGCGTCTCCGCGCCTCCCTTGAAACAATCGCAATAAAATGCTGAGACCAAACAACAGCGAAAAGAGGTGAGGGATGAATGTGAAAATTCATAGGCAATAACATGGCAAATCATAGCAATGGGCAGATGAATCACAGGGAAGAAAATAGAAGACAGGTGGGGGAGGAAAGGAGGGGTGGGGGGGTGAGAGGGTGAGGGTGCGGGGAGGGGGTACGAGGCATTCTGTCTCATTGTCTCCCAAGATCAATGTGTTAAATGATATCAATTCCGGCTCCTTGTCAATTCAATTAGGCAGGAGCGAGAGGTACAATTACTGTCCAATGTGGTTACACTGTCTGCAGCGGGCTTAAAGGGGAAGGCGAGCTGATAACAAGAGGGTGAGAAAGTGTCTGCGTATGCGCGAGCGAGGACCGGGGGTTGATAATAGTGGTAACACGTTGGTCGGGTTACCAGCCGATAATGGGTAGCCAGATCCTCATTAAGATAAGTTGTGCTCCCTCTGCTGTAGTGCCATAGATGGGCCAATTTGACTTCTCATTAAGTGGAACTTAAAGAGGTGCAGCAGTGGCTATCAACTAGTTTGATTACAGGATACGGAAAAAAGAAAACATGCTAAGCAGCCCGCAGCTAAAACAGACGATGAGCCGTTCCAGATGAGCAGCTCAGATTAGAACCGTTTTTTTTTTTTTTTTAAATGAGATGACATCGCAACATGGAACAGAAATAGATGCCACATCTTAATCTTGTTATAACCATTATAACCCCC
>JAPSES010000104.1:7312718-7331402 GCA_029822895.1 Maxillicosta whitleyi
GGAAAAAAAAAAAAAAGAGAATGGTGTGATATCTGTGAGAGCAGAACTGTGGTAAAGGGGGAAGAAAAAGCAAGTCAATGGGGTGAAAAGAAGGTTTGAGTATCACTGATGCACTTTTGTTTCACAGACGAACTGAAAAACATAAATTTATCACACACACACACACACACACACACACACACACACACACACACACACTCGTTGATACTTGCAAACACAAACATGACGAGGCCGTCTGCGGAAGCTTGACTGAAGGTTTAAATCAAACACAAGTGAATGGTGAGAGCACCTGCGACAGAGATAGGTCAATCCAATTTTAGGACCTGCTCTCAATACCGGGACACATAATCCCATTTCATCGTCATCCGCTCTTTTCAGCGTTGCATCATTCCATTCTCCACCTCCATATAGTCAGGCTAAACAATACATGACACGAACGAGCAGTTTCTACATGAAACAGGCAATGAACACAAACCAGACATTACTGTGCGTGCGTGTGTGGGTGTGGATGTGTGCGGGTCAGAAATCTCAATTACCTCTCATTTAATGGATGCCCAAGCCTGACCCCTCCAACTAAAGTAAATTCTCATATAAAAGCCAGGATTCACTTAATGGCTGAGGCTCATAAAATGGCTGAGGGTGCAGCCAGCATAAACATATAATGGCCACTCAGTAATACAGGCTGGTGAAAAACATTACAGGGAACAGAATGACCTGCAACAACAACAGTTTTCATGGTGGATTCATATAATAATGGTCATGTCATACTGATGCCTGTCATAATTATGATATAACTGCTGATCACACTTTTAGTTTGCATCATAAATCATGTCCATTCACACTTGCTTGTAAAAACTTCTTAATGGTTCAGAAATGTCATCCTATCCATCACTGTTTTGATGTTATTTTGCACTATTTGAGGTTTGTGCTCCTTAATAAGATGCATTAGCCTAACACTATTAAAACAGCAGGCTGACACTATAAAATGTACAGTAATAAATGTAAATGTTTTGAACTTTGGAAGGCAGCATTTCATTTTTTTTTTTCTTTTAAATCCCAAAATAATCTTCCAGCATATCATATAATTTATGTGGTCTGACAAGAAACCAGATCTTCCTTGTGGATCCGCTTTCAGTCTTTAGAAAATATAGCTTATAATGAGCTGTAGTCAAATCAAAGGTCTTTTTAGGAAGGGAGAATGTAAAAACTTCCATCATTATGTGGCGTTGTCCGTCTTAAAGTCCTGCAATAACAGATTAATTAAATCGAACCAAATCAATTTCTTAAAACAGTTGGCAACGAATTCGGCGATCGATTGTTGGGTCTTGAGCATGTTAGTATCGACGTAGGACTAGACGCTGTGTAGTGAAACAGAGGAAAACACAGAGCAGCATGACTGAGGCGTTGGATGCCGGGCAGCGCCGTTGGACCATTACGAAGTACGCACTTTATGTAACAAAACTTGAATGCAGAGAAAAAATTACCAAAATCCCACGACTTAGTACATTTTGGGTAAACAGGGCTGCCGTAGCCACCACAAACATAATGTAAACCTAGCTAAAGGTAGCCTACAGGTTGTGATTACTTTAGCCGCTAGCTAGTTAGATGTTATTGCAGTAATTATAATGTTTTCACCTATGTCCGTTTATCAGGCTACAAGTCTAACACAATACATACAACACCAACTTGATAAACTATAACCAGAGCTGGTTGAAGATTATATCTTGCTAGTCACTAGCCATAACAAGTCTAGGTACCGGACTAGTGCTCACTAATTATACCCGAAGCCATTGACAGGATGTAATCATTAGTGACTTTTCTGTAGCATATATTGCTTTGGGTTAAAACCATCTTTGAGAATTGAGTCTTTTGAGTTTATCCAATGAATCGATCATTTATTAAAATAATCTACAGATGAATCCATGGTTCTTGCTAGCGCATTTGAGCATAGAGGCCCCCCCACGCTGTGATTTTTTTACCCACAAGCTGTGATTTTGGCTGCTACAATTTTTTTTAATGACAGGGTTCTCACCAGCGTAGCAGCGAGTCCCCACGTCGGGAATTGTTTTACCATTACGCTAACTCCCGCCCCTTGTCGGCTGTCCGTGTACATCCTGTTCGCTATTCATGTATGTTCACAGCACCCCCCACCCAGTCCACTACCCTACACTACTAAAATTCCCAGTGAGAACCCTGGCATCAAATACTAAAATCATCATTAGTTGCAGGTCTACCAACTTATACTACACCATCCATTCTTGGGATAAAGCAGAGGAGCTGCATTTTAATCCCTGATTTCTGCCTTCTTCAGTTTTAATTGAAATTATGTGCATGACAATTAATCACCAAGTAGAAGTGCACGATAACAGCCAGAATCCTACAGTTGCTCTGAGTTGGGTTTCATTGTGAATTGTTTCCTGTAGTTTCATTTGTGCTTCAGATCAACATTAAGATACCATTAGAGCACTGGTGAAAAGGGCTGTCATTAAAATTAATTTCGGTGAAAACAAAGGTGACTGATAAATACGTGCCGAGGCAGATGAACGAGTGAAAACACTGAATAGGGTCTCGGTATTATCTTTTTTTTTTTCTTCGCACTTGTCTCAGACTTCATCCCAACTTGCCTGATGGTCTCTTTCCACTTATTGCCGGAGTTGTCAAAACCACCCTACTATGTGACCTCTTCACAATATCCTGTGTGAAACACGGGATTACAAGTCAGTGATGTGGTTGGAAAAAGCCTGAAATGACTGAAGAAAAACACAGCTTTTTTAAGCGTTGGCACATTTCGAGTCCCTTCCAATCCTACACGCATTGTACCACGGATGAGACGGCGAGAGCAAAAACCAGTTATCTAGACACTGACTGAGCTGTTGTACGTAGTTCAACACACAGGAAACTAGAAATGAATGGAATCCAATAACACGAACTCTGAAATGACTTCTCCTGTACGACAATTCCTTGGCTATCAGCGTGAAGGCGTTGGATGTCACAGATAGGGACGCTGTAGAGAATCATATGCGTGATTTAGTAGACCATGATAATGATGACTCAAGACATTCTTCTCAGTGGGTTGCTGCGTGTAGGTAGCGCTAATCAGGGATTAAGGTGGTTGGGGATATTGGGGGGGGAGAACGGCCTCAAGTCTGACAGCCAACCAGAGCCAGGGACAGATAACATAAAAACATGCTAATGATAGCATGATAACACCGCCATGTGTGCTATCTACTGAGGCTGAGCCCGCCGTAGTGAAAGTCACTGTGCACGCAAACAGCAGAAATTCACTGTACAGGGTTAGACAACTGCGTGCTCACATGCTGTAATGATCCAGGGTGCAAAAGCATCAAAGACTGCCAGAGCTAGCTGAACTGGTGGAATGATTATGTCTCCCACTATCCTTTTATGTAGGCTTTGTCAGTCCAGCCACGCAGCAGTACAAGCCGTTAACAGAGTTGTTGTTGCTACTATTAGCTGTGTGGAATAAGGGACAGTAAAGCCACAGAATATCTGGACATGATGTAAGTGCACTGCGTGAGGATGGATCAGGGAATAGGACTTACTGTCATGGTGGGTGTTTAGGGATTGATGTCTTTTCAAAAGGACATATATTCTCTTCCTTAAGCTGTCTTATAAAATATATTCCTACCATGGTTGTAGCTGTTTGAAACTAACCAGTATTTTCAGGAAATGACATGCAGACAGCACCCTTGGAAATAGTGGCCGTCGTTTATCATACTGTCTTAGAAACAGCACAGATTCAAGCACTAGATAGACATATGGACCTCTCTGCCTCTGATTTATTAAACTGTGGAGCAACATCTAAATGAGCACTGATTTGATCCCAGACTGATAAATTGATTCAGCTGCAGAACCAAGGACTTGCTGTATCAGTGGCTTATTTACATACATGACACACCACAGTCAATGTGTGTTTGGCAACGCCTTGCCTATTAAATTACAGCTCTGATGCACATTATCATACCATGCATAGCAAAGAGAGCAGAGGAGCAGCTCCTCTGTGGCTGTTTACGCTTTGCTGTATAAATGACCTAAAGAAAAGCCTGTTGTGGGAAACTCTGCCCCATAAAGACCCGCACTGGCGATAGTGTACGCTGTGACTATAATTGGAAATGGTTATTTATTTATATTTTCAGAGAAAATTAATTTGCTGTTCAGGTAATGATCATGTTTCCTATGACCTGTGGCCTGAAAACTGGCTGGTTCGTGTAACATTTGCTATTGTTGTCCATAAGCGCCCTAATAACAGTGGGTGGACACAATTAAATAAAAGCATAAGCACCTAACGACGACGGGGCATGGAAATAAAAAGCACTTCTACAACGATTACTATTGACTATACATGCTCTGTGACTTGGTTTAATGTGTCTGATCATGGTCAGTTATGAAGCACACACACTGACTGCTCTTTTAATTTAATATATATTGTATTATTCTATTCATATCTTGCTCAAATGCATTAATATTAGCTGATATTTGCGCATACATTTACCGTATACACAGTACCCATGTAAATATTATTATATACACTGGTGTTTGTGCCACTGGGATGCTCTGCTGCACTGTCATTCCTTGTTGGATTCAGTGTAAAACCACAGGAGTAGGTTGTAGACATGGCCAAGTTTCTGTCTGAATGTTTTGTCAAGCTGATGTGTAGCCTAAACAACTTTCACAATCCTCCGAATTGTAATTTTGCAGCTGTGACTCAAAGCACAAACTGGTTTCAGCAGATCTCTGTATCCAGGGTATTATTTGTAAAAAACAATCTGACAATAATGTCAGAGCTCAAAGTAATGTCATTACAGCATCTATTTGGCCCAAACAACAGTCCAAACTTTGAAATGATCTAATTTGCTGAAAGGAAAATCCACAGTTTTTTGCTGGATCCAGGAAAGATTCAGTTGGACTTTTTCGCATGACAGAATACTCTTATTCATTTTTTTTATATGTCAAAAACTTCATTTGGCAATTAACTATAAGTGTAAAATAGTTAAGTACAAGACATTCTTGAACTGTGGGGTATATTTTTGTAGCTATTTTTCTAATTTCTTCAATAAATAATCCCGTCCACAATTCATGGTGCATATAATAAACATAAACATATAAACATAATTAATAAAACACAAATAATAATCTATTAAAGCAAAGAGTGCAGATAGAACCCGTTCAGTTGTTCTATGCACACGTGAACAGAACCGTTTTCAGCCTGGACTTAAACACTGTCAGAGCACAGGTCTGTCTCACATCATCAGGAAGAACTGTTCCACAGTTTAACTGCAGGGAACTGAAACCCAGACCAGTCCCTGAGGTTCCCAAATGGTTCCAATGGGACCACCATGACGCAGATGTACTTTGGTGCTGGACCACGGGCAGACTTACAGCCACAGAAGCCAGTACACTGACCTGAGCACAGACTAATATGGTGGTACTTCCTGGTTCTAGTCAGGACCCGAGCAGCAGCGTTCTGGTTGGACTGCAGCTGTCTTATTTATTTTATTATTTTTTTTTTTTTCTTACAGCTCGTTTAGAGAGTCCAGTGAGAAAGCCGTTAGAATAGTCTAACCTGCTAGAGATAAATGCATGGATAAATACTATACAGGACATTAGCGGAGAGTGATGTAATTAGTTTTCAAGAGTTGGTTTCTCAGGACAATATAGACAAACATTCACTTTTCTTTTATTTTTTATTTTAGAGTAAGATCAGCCTGTAAAGCCTACAAGGTTCCATGGGGGTCAGAGTTATAAGGTAATACAATTTTGGTTTGGGTACAGCAATCATCAGAAAGAATAGTGTCTTTCCTTCACGATAGATTCGTTTGTCAAAAATACATTCCCACTGCAGGAATGAAAGCCTGTGATAGAGACATCACAGATCGAGATAAATGCATGGATAAGCCTGTCTAAGTCCGGTTCAGACAATAAACCTTTGATTCTGGCAATGTTTTTGAGATGGTAAAAATCTGAGGATGTTATTGATTTAATGTGGATGTTAAAGTTAAAGTCTGAGTCCATTATTACCCTTAGATTTCTAACCTAATCAATGTTTGACATTTAAACTCGCGCTTCTTAGTGTGACCATTTACAGTCGCATACAGAGCGTTACTCCGTCTGATCCAAGCATCAGATGTACATTTCTTGTGTGTCACTCTCTATAGACATTTTCTTTTTACATATTTATATGATTTATTATAATATTACATGTATATCCTGAATGTATGACAGTAAAACGTAGGAAGAATTGAATATGAGCATGAGCATGTGAACTGAAATATAACATTAAATGAGGAAAAACAACAATGTGCTGGTGTCAAAATAAAACAAATCATTTAAAGGACAGTGGAAATATAACAAAGAAATGAGAATATGTTATATGTGTATGTGGGACAGGAAGGAATACAGCTGGTATGGTGCCTCATCAACTAAATCTACATAATTTGGGTTAAAATCCATTGTAATTTTAATACTATTGTGTGGTCTGTCTGGCCAGTGTATTAGGGTCGTTTGGGAGCAGGAGAACATGAAGTTGTAGGCATCTGAAGGAGGGTGAAGTGTGCCCCAGAGCTGAACGGCCTGCCTTATATTCAGAGCTGTGACAAGGTCACGTTTCTGCTGCGGGTTATCAGCTTAATTATGCATGGTCCATCTGGTAGACAAGGCTCTGGTGCAGGTGGGCAGCTGCACCAAACACTAGCTGATAGAAGAGCGACGTGATTAATAATGTCGATACCTAGTCAGTGTTGCATGTTAAATAAAGTGATACCAAAACTTGATACAACCGGGGCTTTGTTAAACTCAGCTTAACAAGACTGGCAGTGTAAAGCCCTATTATATCTAAAGAAACAAACACCCAGTATACCTATAAAGCTCGACGGGTGGATTCCGCATACTCCAAATAATGCAAAATGACAGTTAATTTTCTCCCCATAACACAGTTTTGTAATTGCAGTGTCACTTATGGCGCTTTTCCACTCCATGGTACCGGCTCTACTCTACTCGACTCTACACTTTCGCTTTTCTATTACGAAAAAGAACCTGGAATCTGGGACCCGATACTAGTTTTTTAGTACCGCCTGGAAAAGCGAAAGAGCCGAGTTGAGCCGAGTAGAGTAGAACCGGTACCATGGAGTAGAAAAGCACCATTAGAACTGATCAAGGTAAACATTAAAACACAGACAAACATGGGAGTACAAATACAGCTGAACTGACACGTCGCTAGTGACCAGCGCCTTGTTTATGCAGAATGAAATGAACAAACATGTGGGATTGAGGAGAGAAAAAAGACAAATTTCACTCTGTAGTTTAACTCTACAGGGTGTAATTTATGAAAAAAAACCCACACCTCTGCATGAAGCACAAAGACAACAGTTACACACAGGACCAAAAGCACACAAGGGGGTAAAGGGATGTGACACGCCCATGTCCAGAGGTGGTGCGCTGCAGCCAATCGGCTTAGTGCGTCCGAACCCCCCGTCCACAGCATGTCTGGGAGGGGGAGGGGGGAAGAAGCCCTCGAGGGAGAGAAAGGTGTTCCTGTGAGTTTGATCAGTCCTTGAAATGATCTCAGTTACACATATAATAATACATTACATCTATAAATAATGACTCCAATTTTTTTCTGTAACATTAAATTATGAAAATATTGACGTAAACAATCTATCCTTTAATAATTAAATGTGAATACCCTGAACAAATATGAATAAACAGGAACATCTAAAGAAAATTAACAACATTATGTCCGTTCCTAAATGTTTCGTGCCTTTGTAGATACCATCTGTAATGCACATGCATAAATGATAGGTTCAGGTATAATATTATTAAAATTGCAATTACTTTTCTTTTAAAAATGTTTTTTTTTCAGGTTATTCACATCTTTTTTAATATAAATATTTTCATAATTTAAGAGTTTTTTGGGTTTTTTTGCTCTAAAATAAAGAGTAAAATTGGAGTGTTTATTATTCATAGGCTATTATGGTATATGGTTTTACTGGTCTGGCCTACATGAGATCAGAAATGAGCTTGAATACGGCCCTGGAAAGAAAATGACTGACACCCCTACTGTAGGCTTTTCTTAATATACATTCTTATGATCTTGTGAAATGTCACCAGTCGTATTTTTCTATTTAAAAGTTCACACAAACCAAGTTCGGATGGAATACCCGGGTGTTGTTCTCATCAGCTAGCTTAAAACAAGAAGGTACTTGTTGGTGAAATGTAGACGAGGCTGGCAAGTATTCAGGGATCCATTTTGCGTTACTGTCAGTTTACTCACAAACGCAATGGCGGCTTCTGTTCCGACTTCAGAAATATTATATTGAGTGGATGACGAACATGACATGATAGGCAGAAGAGTGAGAAAATACATCTTCGTGATCACAATATAGAATTAGAATTTGTTCGTCCAAATATACAAATTGTTTAAAAAAAAAAAAAAGACATGAAAATAGTTGTACCCATGTACTGAAATCTAATCGAGTGATATATTGAGGTGGATAGCGGGTATACGTTAGGGAGCTGATGGCGGAAATACAGCAGAGCCAAGGAGGAAAGTTCACAAACATGCAACCGTTTCAATTACAGACAGAGTTGTGTTCTTAAGGAGTCCGTTCTCTGGGGCCCTTCCTACCAAGACTGTACTCGTCCAGCTCGATATTGAGAAACACCTTATCTGTCCTTCTTTTGTGCGTGGAACTTGTTCCCTCAGTGAGTACTGGACACCGTTTCAGCGTCATTTGCATCATACGCAAACAGAGCCCGGTCTGAAACACCCAGCTGTGTGATACATCTGAACCAGCAGCGTGGCTAAATACAGAGATGACAGCTTTAACTGTGACACTGCTGCAGGAAACGTCAAGTACCGGCTCCTACCAATTATTTTTTTTCCATCAAAAGTCTCGAGCATTTTATCATGTCTCTTTAATCATCCTCAGTCATCTATAAATAAAAACAGCAAATGACAGTCAACATGAAAGCACTAAGCAGTTCCCTGTAATAACTGGAAGTTTTTTTGTTTTTACTTTTTAACATTTTTTTTTACATTAACGCCTCGAGTTTTCTGTAAGACGCATAGATGTTCTATATTCGGTCGGGTTTTAACACACACACACACACACATGCCAGTAAACATGCATGTTTAATACAGGACTTATTCTTGCCTTGAGGAAGGAATTCCCTCTGTCAACACAAAGAACATTGTTTTTTTTTTCTGATCTAGGTGCGCACAAATGTTTTTGCACATCTATGCAAATATTCTCCACTGAGATAAAAATAATATATAGCCACAATGTGTCTCATATACAGGTGTTCTACATTTGTAACAGACCTAAAATAAGTGTAGAATAAATGATTCATAACTCTAAAAGCTTGACTCATACTGCGTTGCTTGCAGACTTTTGGTTCGATGCTTTTACTGTGTTGACTTGATAAATGGATGACTGGTTAGAAAATTACATTAGAGAACATCCTGAGATAAGTAATAATTAACACATCTTTATGCTTCCTGGTGGTGGCCATATGTTATGGCTATTATTTCAGGCTTTTTTCTTTGTCTTATTGGGTTTAATATAATTTAGTAAACACAAAAAGGAATAAGAGCACAAAGTAACCGCTCAGGGTTTGTTTATGAATCTGTGTCTTTACGCTTTAGCATCAAGGTTAAAAGAAGTTGTTATGCAAAGAAGACAAGTAAATAAGGTCAGTACTGTTCTTGTTATATAGCACAGAGCTGGTTAGTGTTAAGGCTTTAAAGGGGTCAGATTTTTTTTTTCTTTTTTACACCTCAATTTATCATTAACACATGCATAAAACATTTAGTAACATTCAGCATATTGTTAAAATTACACTTATTTCTAATAGAGGAGTGATATTTTCTTTTCCTAAAAACAACTTGTACATTTTAAAACATTTCCCTGTGGTCTACATAAACTGTAAATGCTCTGTTTGGGTCTGAATTCTTCATTAATTCAACTCCACAGGTCCAACTTCAACCCTATTTCTGACTAATGACGCCAGAAAGGTCACTTTGCACGCTGGCCCTTTAAATGCAAATGAGCTGCTTCATGCCTCAACCCCTTCCAGGTTGTTTCTTTGTACTCAGAGAAACATTGGATGAATTCTTGCCCTTATATGTGCAAATGTTCTGATGGAACTAGTTATGGACGTAACAAATTAAACAGGAATTAAAAACAGGTTGTAGAAATCTGCTCAGTTTTGGCCAAAAATAAATATAAGGATATCTTTGCAGCAGGAGGGAGGGTTGAAATACAAACTTTTGGAACTATTAGGATCCAAAATACACAAATAAATGCACCCAAGGCTAATAAAAGTAGGTTTAACCAAATATGACCCCTTTAAGTGAATGTGAGCACGGACTTGTGAGTTTCAGACTTAAGGCCAGGATTACCAATGTTTGTACAAGAGTAAACCCTCTCAAAAAACAACTGTCAGGATTTACTACAGATACACAAGTGTTGCAAAGCCTGCCGGTGGCCACACTGCGTATGTGTCTGTGGGAGTTTTCCTTTCAGACCATAAACTTTAGAGGGGAATATGTAAAAAACACCCATTCATCGTGGCTTGAGGTTAGGGCCAATTGCTTTACCGAAATTTGAAAAAAACACACGTTAACTCATTCTGTTGCTTGACAGGGCTGTGGAAGCTATTCACAGAGAACAGGGTTCTAGCTAGTGCAAAGTACCGTCACGGCCTGTTACGCTATAATTTTGGGCCATGACGCTAATTTTCTCCCGCTACGTTACATTTTCAATACAGTGTAACGGCATTTAACTGGATTTATTTGAAAACTACACCATGGTCAGTGACGTAGATTCAGTCTTTGGTGAAAGACATAGAAATTCAGATTCAACAACACCCCCACCCCCGCCTGGGTCACTGCGCTCCCTCCACCCCACTACGCTAAAATAAAATCCAAGCTAGAACCCTGGAGGAGGACAGACTCATAGTCAAATGGAGACCGTTTTCTTCACGTGTGTTCTTTTACATAGAAAAAAGTGTTATCGAAACGTATCAATTGCAAAGGCTTGCTATTTTTTAATTTGCTGGAGGAAATCAAAGATGACCTGGAACTCCAACTAGAAAGGCTGACCTAACACACACTGTTTTCCTGGCCTCTGGTTCTTTTTGAGCACACGGAAGCTTCTGGAGCTGAATTCACAGGCTGCATTTTCATCGCGCATTGTCGCAGGGTCTCGAGGTCAGAAATGGGAAGCGTACAGAGGCACATGATCTTCCCCAATGACCAGGAGACACAGACTCTTATTTTTACACGCAGTAAGTGTCATTAGGTTTCATGCTGTACAAAAGAAAACAAAAAAAAAAAAAGTCTTACATGATGAACTTGATGACACTCAAAGTCCCCATTGTTTCCCAGGATTCAGCACCATGGACAGCGCATGATGCTAACCTCAGTATTGCTACCAATGCTTAACAACCAAGTTCAAAGCGGTTTGTCCTGCTTCATAAATTGATTCTTAATGTCATAAAACAAAATAACATCTGGTTAATTTCCTTCAGAGTAGTTAGAGTGGCTTGAGATAATTATTTAACATAATGACAGAGTCCATAACTGAACGCCTCCAGTAACATCAGGTGCCTCTGGCCTTGTTTCAAGGAAATGGCAACATTTTTGTGCAGGTGCAACCTCCCATGTGATTTCAAAGTTCAGGCCTCGTTTCTGCCTCAGGACATCGACCACATGTCACCTCCCTCTGTCCTGCTGTCCCCTCTGCTTACGAAAAAAGAAATTGTGATTATGCACTTTGTATTTATTTTAATTTTAATGGTAAATGTGAAGTGCAGGATGATGAATGTGTAGTTCACAGCAAAGTCAAAAGACATAATGAGGATACCCCCAGCAGTGTCTGTAATGAATTTTAGTGTCATCCGACTCTTTTTTTGGACGTTATGCAATTAATTATTGCTATCAAGGTGAGAGATTAGCAAGAGAGAAAGGCCTCTGGTGTCCACTGCTACTTGTTGAACTGACACTGTGAGGCTGTGTCAGTCGTACAGTGTCAAAGTCTGTCAGTGTGTAAAAAAAACTACAACTATGAATGCCAATCCCCTGTGGGCTAACAAAACACATGCGAGCATTCGATCAATCTGAACATGGGTACTGGATTTCAACTTTTCAGCTCAGGATGGAAGCCAAAATATAGTTGTGTTTTTGGGTATTCAACCATCAAAATGATTCATACCCCTGCTGTTGTTTTGTGTTTCTCTGTTTGTTTGTTAACACTCTAGCAGCAAAAATATTCTCTGAATTATATTATTATATTATACTGTATGTGCAAGGGGCGGGGTTTGTTATGCCTGGCACCACTTGTTCTAAATTGTTTGATTTATAACTTTGTGAAATGACTGAAAGGACCAAACGCTAACAATTTGTATGAATTTTTCCAACCCTATCCTACAATGGGTGCAATTTGAAATGTCAATAAAAACATCAATTTTGTTTAAATTTACTTCAAACTTGTCACATATATAGGGGTAATATGATATGCTGACATCAGCACACGCATAGACACGATGACATCAGCTGGATCGATGCCAAAATAAGCTACAATATGTACGAGGGGCGGGGCTTGTTGTGCCCGGTACCACTCGTTTGTTTTTCCGATTAAATGAATGAGTTTCGTTAAGTTTGTTTCTGACTTATAGGTGATACACAAGTGAGGGAATAACATCAAATGATACCTTAAGAAATACTTTAATTCAAGAGCCATGTTCAAAATTATTCATACCCAAGGTTTATTAAATCCATTGTCTGTTCTTAACTCCATTCATGCATGAATTATGATAATTTTATTCAAGATTTTTGCTTTCCTGAGTATAATAAAAATGTGATTTTTTTTTTTTTAATGGATGTGAAATATCCACTCAGCTGGACACTATGCATTTAATATCTGAAGCAAACAAACGTGTATTTACTGACATACTGTGTAAACACTATTATGCATTTTTAATGCTGCTAATCTGATGTTTTCTCACATTTTTAAAATACTATAAAATTAGTTATTACTCACTCAATACCAGTTTTTGTTTAAAAAATAAACGTGTTCATTGTAGTCTAATAACAATTAGCAACTCATTTAAACTCAAATATCAGGTTTACTAAGAACAGGAAAATTACAGTTATGGTATGAATTGCAGTGTTTGTGATGATGCGCAAGTGTCCACTTTGTCAGCTGATATGCAAGTAACACAAGAAAATCTGTGAACGTACAAGAGAACAGCTGTACACAGCAAATATGCCAGTGTTAATTTAACACCATAAAGTGTCTATATGTGTCCACACTATGTAGTGTAAAATAAACACTTTCAACACCATGATTTAACAACATAATTTTAACAAAAACACCACACACAGTATTGTTTTAAATCAACACTCTCTATTTAACACAGTGTGGACATATATAGACACTTTATGGTGTTAAATTAACATTGGCATAATTGCTGTGTTGAATAAATGTCCACTGTAGTGACCAGTATGCATGAAAGGGTTAATAGTCAGTAGCGTAGCCTTGGTTCTTGATGATGGTTCCTGTAAGTGTCCACAGGCTCTTCAGTGTCTCTTCTGGGATGTTGGTCCACTCTTCCTGGATCAAAGCCTCCAGCTGGGTCCGGTTGGATGGTCTTTTACCCATCACTGGTCTCCAGCTCCTTCCACAGATTCTCTATATAATTTAGGCCAGGAGTTCCACTGGGACATGTCTTTGAACCACTACTGCACTACCTTGGTATGCTCAGGGTGAGTGTCCTGTTGGGATGTCCAATCAGGCCCAGTCTGGAGACACTGGACTAGGTCATGAATAATTTTGAACATGGTGTTTTTTTTGTTTTGTTTTTTTTTAAAATCCATGAATAAAATAACCACTTAAATAAAGTATTTTTTCAAGTAGCACTTGTTATTCCTTCACTTGTGTATCACATGCTATACATCACAAACAAACTTAACAAAACTCATTCATTTCATCAAAAAAAAAAAAAAAGATCACAAACATAGCAGAGGTATAAATAATTTTGAGGATGACTCAGATTTCACTCAGATGATACATATCATAAAAACATAAAAAGGACAACCCCAATTTGTCTGAATTCAAGTGAAATTCAAGATAAATTGGTATTTTTCTTTGTGAATATAAAGCAACATCTATTTCGGTGCTGTGTGTAGAATTTAGGAACAACTAGTGGCTAAGTTAAATATTGCAAACACTTGAATACCGCTAACCTCCATATGGAAAGAGCCGGTGTTTTTTAAATTCTAAATGAATGTAGAAATAACATGATTCATTTAGTCATGACGGACCCACTTTAGGTGAGTGTACACTACTAAAAACACAATTATAAAAACCATATCTCATTTCAGAAAATGGATCCCCTAACTCCTCCACAGTGTGCCATTAACTCAACCCCGTCCGACCCAGTACAAGCACAGCTACATGGAAGCAAACCAAAGGACAGCACGGCAGTGTTCTTAGGATAAGCAGAATTATGAGTAGCAGGGGGCCTTTTAGTCTCAGCCTCCACCAATTTCTTTCCATATAACTTTTTTCTACATTCAGTCCCTTTATATGAAATGTGCAAAGTTCTGCTAGAACATGTCTATAAGGTGATACCTCATTGAAAGTACAATAAAATCCACATTTGAAGTAATAGAGAAAATTACACATTGTACTTGCTGTTTTAAAGAGTTCCGTGAACTCAATGACCACCGAAAATAACACATTTAGCAGCACATGAACAGGATATTAGCGGTAGATAATTAGTATTACATACTAGTTTTTCCTCACACAGTTGAAGATGCAGAGATTGTGTCATCAAATACGAAACACAGTGTTCTTTCCGGTGTTATTACTCATCCCTAATTGCTCTATTTTCCTTTTATTCCGTTTTGTTTTTTGTTGATATATTTACTTTGTAATAGGGACACTTACAATAAAGCCACGAGAAAATGTTAGTCTACATTTACAAGTGTTACAGCCTTTTGCATCACGGACTCTTCTGTTGGCTGCATTCAGCTCAGCTTCATTCAGACATGAGAGAGGCTAGTGGACACATGAAGGATGTAAAGGCTTGTTTGGCTCTGGATGAGGCAATCAGCCAGAGCAGTCAGGGCTATCAAAAGTGGGGGCATGTGGCACCAGAGAACTGGGTTTTTGAAATGGACTTGGTGTCTCTCAGTGGGATTTCTGCATCATCTGACAACAGAACAAAGTTCTTTTGGCAGACAGAGGCTAGTCATGGGCCCCGTTTGATGTAGGGTCTGAAGCAAGAAACACAACGCAGTTAGAACGCAACTAAATAAAACAACACAGGGGTAATTCTAATGTTAACGTACTAATTAAATATTCAAAACACACATGTAGGTGTGCGTGGACATGTTAAATGTCACTGAAGGTCTGGCTTTTCGCAGGCTATCGTACGTTTTTACAGCTGCGGTGACGCATTCTGACCGTGTTCTTGTATCCAACGCAGTGTGAATGCTCTGTTGTGACATGGTAAAATCACTGTCTTTTTTTGTTTTTCTCTCAATGGGGAACACATGGCGTTGGCTGGAAGCAATTTAAAACCATATTAATTCTTCTGTCACACACCCAGACACACGAACCGCACGGGTTTCCTTCTCTTTCGGTGAGATGTTCCAAATAAAACACAACAACGTGCCGCACGCTTTTACGACCCCTCAGCCAAATATAGAGTACGATTCTGTTGAAAGTTACTGCCCTATAATGTAAATTGAATTGTGTTTGTGTAAAACTTATTAGGTACGTATTTATATTTGAAAGTACTCGGATATTATAAAGGCTGTTTCAAGCCAAACATACCCCCCCATAAACCAAGCCATGCCAAGATGTGTAAATGACGGTATAAATTTGGTGGGAATGTCTTGGAAAAACTAGGTCAAGGTCACCTATTTTCCATGTCAAGATGCATCCGCAGTATAAATTTGGTGCAGATGTCTAGATGTATTCTTCAGATAATGTGATTATATCATTGAATGGATAGACAGACAGACAGACAGATGACAAAATGATTACAATACGCCTTTTGTTGCCTTAGGGGTAACCTCCCACTACCAAAAAATAACAGTCTAAAGCAATTAATTATATTATTATTATTATTATTATTATTATGTCTTCATATTAACCCTGTAAAGCCTGAACCATTAAATCATAAACAGAAAATCGCAGTTATTTGGAGCCTGATGTAAGTTCATTGTCTTTGTTCAATCGTGCATACTGAAAATAATATACTAGGTTATTATTATTTGTTTTTGTTTCGCATTTGTTTGTTTTTCCTTTCACTGCTGTTCTCTGCTCACCTGAAATGTTAAAACGTATTCATCGGTGTGTTTTCTTTTTTCATCTGAGGTAACTGGTTGACCAGTTAACCCATTAAAGCAGGCTTATACAGTGACTTTACTTTTCCACGGTTACCATTGGTTACAGAAGTAAAGTTTGCGTTACATAAAACATGTCTCGAGGTACTGTAGCTTACATTGACAGCATATTTTACCTGTCACATACTCCAGTGAACATTGTGATGGTGTTGTTTCCGCCTATGTTTTTACCTCCAGCTGTTTCCAAATGTGTTAACATGAGGAGATGATAGATTTTTTTTTTACTTTTTATTTTTTACATGTAGTAAGCCATAACATATTCCAACGCCAAGCTTCACTGCGTCCTTTTATTCATCATTTTGCTATGGAAGACGTATAGTATATTGAAGATAAAGTGTAATAGTTACAAATACCCAACTCGGTTTATCTTCTGTTACTTTACTTTCAGTTAATGGGATAATATCATGAAAAGGAGGGGCGAAAAAAGCGGAAAAACTTAACATGACTAGTCAGTGTTCACTCACAGTCTGCTCCTGACCCCTCCAGACTCAGAGAATTCTCCATCTGTTGGAAGCCCAGCTCGAATGCGGATGTGGAATCATCTCCTACAGAGTCCTCGCCATACCACTGTCAACTACTCCGAGGTTTAAGTGCCGCCATCAACCCCCTCTACAATCTTTTCACAGCTGCCCATCAACATTATCTCGGTAGCAGGCCAATTAGTCATCATCTGGGCTTTTTGGTTGGTTTGCAGATGGATATCCTCTGATTCAATAAATGATTTCAATAATGTGCCTGTAATCAGAGATGCTGATAATTTTCAGCCTTATGCTATCCCTCAAATCACTTCAGCCTACTGATAATACATCACGACCTCCAACTACTTTTCCTGCAGCTTAAGCCGAGTTGGATTTGTGACTTTTTAAAGGGGATATATGTATCAACATCAGAGGGGAGCATTGAACTGGAATGTACGACTAAAAACACTGACAAATGAACGTCTATATTATGCTTTTCATTAGCGCACATTTATCTTATGGTATCGTATGTTTTTAAGACACAAACTCAGACATTGTGACGAAGTGAACGTCAATGTGAAAAAGTACACTTGCACACATCATTTATCAAGTGGCCTAATTTTTTTTATTTATTTTTTTTTATTAAAGAGCGCTATATGAAACTGGTTCCTAAAAACAGTACATATGGGCTAAAAATTCAAAACAGATCTAGATTAATGTTATGAAGCACGTTTGGAAGCAGTTTGGGTGTATTTTAAAAATAAATATTTACTAAGATAAAACAGGAATTTTTTTTTTTTCCCCAGATAAAAGACATTTTATATTACTTACGACATCACAGAAATCTGCATGTAACACCGTAAAAAGGACACGAAAATTATGCACTACTTTTTTTTTTTTTCCCCAAATATCTTTTTATTCTCTCACAGGTACATTTACATATAATCAAAGTAATTAGTATTTCACTAAAATGACTGTGATTTATATGCGTTTAAATGGGCAGGTTCCGCGTGTAACACAAGAGGACACAATGGGTTACACACAAAACCTGGAATGAGACGACAGATACATGAAAGACCTGCATGTCTGGATTAGAAAAAAACACAAGGATCATCATATTTAACACAATTTCTTTATTTATAGCGGTAAATAAGACCATTTCAAGCCATGTGGTCCAGATAAAATGAAATGCTTTTCCTGTTTCAGTTTCGGTTCTATTTTTGGCACTAATATTTAATTAAAAATTAATTAATTATCGGATGGCTCAGAGCAAGAGTATAATTTTTTTGGATTTACCGGAGGTCATCATTAGGTACATCCTGGGGGGAAGTATGTCTACATTTTCTTTTGTTATTGGTTCTAAAAAAAAAAAGCATATTTTCTTCAACTGTAACTTCATTTTATGATCCAAACTATTACTGCATAGTGAATCAAAACACTCTGAAGGCTATAAAATTAAATATCAAATAAAACATTACAAGTAAATGGGCGACATATGTAGAAGGGGCGGGGTTTGTTGTGCCTGGCACCACTTGTTTTAAATACTTTGATTTACAACTTTGTTAAATGGCTGAAAAGACGAAATGATAAATCGATATTAAAACAGAACAAGACGATAGTGAATAAAACAGATGATAATTATATGAACAAACCTTTCATTTCTTATGGATCTACAAGGGTTATAACTGTTTTATATGGTATGAGTTATATATATATATATATATATATATATATATATGTGTGTGTTTTTAAGTATATGTGATGTTAGCTGTAACATTATACATACACATA
>JAPSES010000104.1:7337097-7351160 GCA_029822895.1 Maxillicosta whitleyi
GAGGAGAGAGAGCGAGAGAGAAAGAGCGAGAGAGAGAGAGAGGAGGAGGGAGGAAGGAGGACGGAGGAGGTGGGTGGGGTGGGGTTGGGGGGATTCATTAAAGCTCCTGGTTTAAGCCCAGCCCATTCTGAATATGTAAATGTCTCAGGCACAGAGAAAAACACAGCAAGAGAAAAAGTGAGGAGGGGAGAGAGAGAGGGAGAGAGGAAGCGGAGGGGAGCAGCATGAACAAGTGAGTGAGCGATCAAGGGAAAGAGAGCAAGAGAGTGAGGGAAAGAGAGCGAGCACTCTGAATTGTGAGTGGCTTACGACACTCAGTGAACAGAAGGTGCTTCTGCATGCACTGTCAGTGGACTGGTTTGCTGCAAGGGACTGCGCGCTCCTTTGCTTCCCACATTTACCGCCCCTGCCTGCCTACCAGCACCAGCCTTCAGCAGCCTCTTCCAGCTGGCTGAGAAAACACCCGGAGAGCGAGGGAGTGAAAGAGACCTGCGAGACACCGGGGGGATGCGAGAGGCTTCTTAACCGAGATGTGCCACTGAGATGACAAGGAATATTGTTACACAAGAAAACAGTGAACAGGCTTCACCTCTTTAAATCCGTGTTTTGTTTTGTTTTTTTCTTCTTCTTCTTTTTTTTTTTTCACCGTCTTGCACCCGTCACTGAAAGCATGATTACCCGCTTGAATGGATTTAAACCTTACATGTCAGTGATTGCTTGCAGAGATGGACGGTAATATGCGTTGACAGATCTGCCGAAACTTAAGCAGGAAGGGGAGGAGGAAAAAGAGCAAGGCAGATATTTAAAAAGATTTTTTCCTTGGTCCTTCTTTTTTTTTTTTTTTTTTCCTTTCTCTGGTTGTCTCTTCTCCCCTCTGATCATTGCAGCAGAGGACTGCGGAGGAGCAAAAGAGACAGAGCTCATGCATGCAGACAGGGGAACTTGCACTTCCTACCATCTCGCTGAAAGCTACTTGGATTCCTTCTCTTTCTGGCTCTTTCACTTGAGGAGAACTAAGACATTGTAAGCCTGCCAAGGATCTGGTGTCCACTGAAAAGAGAGAAGGGAGGGGGGGGGATTTGTACCACAGTAGGGTCTTTTTTAGATTCGCACATAATTAGTGTTGGGGCACAAAGCGAGACGCTGAATGGAGATTGTCAGCTTTTGGATAGGGGTGAGTAGGAATCTTTTCAAATAAGATCGATCAATGAGGACAGTTTTATTATAATTTTCTTTTTTCGTCCCCTCTACTCTCCACCCACTGCTTGATATAGAAGATCATAGAAGAGACTTGCCCCTCGTCCTTTGCATTTTCGAGAAGGATTTCTTTGCATTAAATAAATAAAAGACACATACAATATCACTGTCTACAGCTAAAATACAACTAATCATAGCAAAATAATTAAAAATGATGTGATAAATATGATATGATAGGTGCAAAACCAATATCCAGAGTGGTTCAATGGACATTTTCTCAGTGACATCCCTGGATATTTATGCTAATGGATTTCCTTCTAATTGGACTGTACTTAAAGTGGCCACTGAAGAAGCCCCCTGGGTTGATATTGTGTTCACTGGGCATTTTTCTGAGAACAGTTCCCTTGGTGGAGGGGGTTTGTCCAAGGCTGTGCCGCTGCGACAGCAAGCTGCTGTACTGCGAGGGGCTCAACCTCACAGACATTCCCCGCAATCTGAGCAGCGCCATGGGCCTGTCCATGAGAGAGAACAACTTGACCGAGCTGCGTGAGGGCCAACTGGCTGGTCTGTCACAGCTCACCTGGCTATATCTAGATCACAACAACATCGACATTGTAGAGGAGGGCGCGTTTGACAGACTAAGACGGGTCAAGGAGTTGGACCTGAGCAGCAACCGGATCGAGAGTCTGCCAAATGGTACCTTTAGGCCCCTCCCAAACCTGCGCATCCTGGACCTCTCATACAACAGGCTGCAGGCACTAGAGCCTGACCTGTTCCACGGCCTTAGAAAGCTCACCAATTTGCATTTGCGCTATAATGCTCTCAAATTTGTGCCAGTGCGAATTTTTCAAGACTGCCGGAGCATGCAGTTTCTGGACTTGGGATACAACCAACTGCAGAGCCTGGCACGAAACTCATTTGCTGGCCTCTTCAAGTTGTCTGAGTTGCATCTTGAGCACAATGAACTGGTGAAAGTCAACCTAGCCCACTTTCCACGCCTCATCTCTTTACGTACATTGTACATGCACAATAATCGTGCCACTATTGTTGTCAATACCCTGGAATGGACATGGCAGTTATTAGAGAAGATTGATCTCTCATCCAATGAAATCGAGTACATTGAGCCTCATGTTTTTGAGAGTGCTCCCAGCCTCAAAGTGTTGATGCTAGACTCTAATCGGCTGACCGCCGTGGACCAGCGCATCCTGGATTCGTGGTCATCTCTGGACAGCATAACCCTGGCAGGGAATGAGTGGGAGTGCAGTCGCAACGTGTGTGCCTTGGCCTCTTGGCTGAGCGCCTTCCGAGGCCAGCGTGACAATTCCCTGCTGTGTTCCAGCCCCGACACCGCACAGGGTGAGGACGTGTTGGATGCTGTCTATGCTTTTCAGCTATGTGAGGACCCGCCACTGGAGGTGACAACAGCAGGCCTGTATGCCTCTACAAGGGATCTGGCCCAGGGTGGCTCTGTGTTCCTAGGCCCATTTACACCCAACCCTTATGAGGGGGAGGGTAGTGAAGTGGTCACCAGCTCTTTCACTGTCACGGTGAGCCATGACGATCTGGAGAGCACCATGCAGATCCACAAGGTGGTGACTGGCACCATGGCGCTCATCTTTTCCTTTCTCATCATCGTGCTCATGCTGTACGTGGCATGGAAGTGCTTTCCAGCTGGAATACGTCAACTGAGGCAGTGCTTCAGCAGCCAGCGTCGTAAGCAGAAGCAAAAGCAAAGCATGCAGCAGATGGCTGCAATTTCTACACCGGAGTACTATGTTGACTATAAACCCAACCACATCGAAGGAGCTTTGGTAATCATTAACGAATATGGCTCTTGCACTTGTCAACAGCAACCTTCTCGGGAATGTGAGGTGTGATCCTGCTTTGTGACGACGTCTTTACATGTGATTATGTGGATATACAGTAAATCCCCTTTTTGGATACACCTATTGTGGGACACGAGGAATAAAAAATATATTTTAGACACTTACTACACAGCGTCTCACTGTGATGTTGAAGGAGAGTGCTTTATGCAGCTGACTATACTGTGGTGGATCTACTGCTACTGCTGTCTACTGCTGATTCGAAGCCACAGGGCATAATGGGCACCTGACTCTTAGACCTGTTGATGTTCTACAGAAACACAGGGAGGAATACATTATGGGCACTGAGGCTTTTCTCTCATGGATGGATATATGAGCTTTAATGTGTCTTTCTACTTCAGGACTTTTAATTATTGTTTAAAGATAAACTGGGGACACACGAAAACAACAAAACAGGAGAAAAAAAAAAGGTGAACCATTTGTATTATGGTAAACACAATATTTGACAAGCATTTAAAATATTAAAAAAAAAAAAACATGTTTAAGTTGGGTTGAAAATGTAAAGATAGTCTGTGTAAAATATATTAAAAGAAGAAGTGCAAGTGTGGACAAAAATGACACAAGATAATCTATTTCTTTTGTAAACTACAAAAAAATGTTTAAATAAATGAATTGCTATTCACAGTAAACTCATTTGTATGTCAGAAGCCTGTCAGAGAGGATGGATGACAATAGACGCAGTCTTTGTGCCCGTGGACTGGAGAGCAATGTCTCTGCAGTGTATTGAACCAAAAAAAAAGGAAAAAAAAAAGATAAAATGAGAAAAAAAAAAGAAGTAAGAGGCAGAGGGATATCTGCATCTCATCTCAAATGTAAAATCTATGGTCTGAATTTTAGATCTCTGTTTTAACTCTCATATTTGTTCACTCACTGTGTTGCCTCGCTATCAGTGTAGTTTTTTTCCCCCCCATTCCCATTGCTTATCTGTGAACAGGTTACAATGATCTACATTTTAATCAGTTAGCATAATTTCATATTAATATATCACTATTTGTGTACCATCTAAGTAAAGAAAGCAGAGTGTCAAAGATCTAAAGCTATGCCTCTCATTGCTTCTAACTCTTTGGGTTTCACAGGAGTAATGCATCTTTTCACTGAATTAAGCACACTAATGACAACAATCATTCAACCCATGCATATGTAAACCAAGATACAATTTCAAATAGTCTCAGAATGATGACAGAAATTGTCCACCAGCTTAAAGAACGATTTCTTCACTGTGTTTTCATGTGATGTACAATGTTTGTTGAATACAACACCATTTTGAGGTGTAAATATATCCTTCTTCCTCTGGTGTTCATTGTGTAAATTAGTGCACTGACAGATGATGTGTTTCTTGGGTCCTTTGACATGAACAGTATGTTGTGTGAGAGGGGCGCAAGGAGAGGGAGATGGAGGAGCCCAACGACTGCAGAAAGAAGGAACAGACTGCTCTCTAGTGTGCATACTCTCATACTGTGGCTGCATTTTACCTACTGTGCACCATATTCTGCGTACCTTCTCAGCGGGACAAACTGCAATAGAGTGAATTTGCAGCAGCAAATACAATGCATCAATTTGCATCATTTTTTTTTTTTTTTTTGTGTTATTTTGCGATAAATTAAGATAATGTTTACAACTTGTAAGTCAGCGGGAATAAAAATGTTTTAAGAAATCACTGAAATTGGTCACATAATTAGTTTCAATACCAGCGAAAAATGGTAAACTTAAAATTCACTCTCTTCAACCCCACTCTGGTGTTTTTTTGTTTGTTTTTTTTAACAATATGCATCAAAGCTCAGAAAACGCACCTATAACATGGCCGGTCTTATCGAGGTAGAGATGGTTTACTGGCTTTGGAATTGGTTGAGCTCGCTGAGGATAACAGCCAAGCTTGGAGGAAACTTTGACTGAGAAAAAAGGTCAACACCTCAAGTCCCTTAGGTAATAATATTTCCTCAGAATAGGTTTACTGAGGTCTGAGATTAATTCACTATGGCCTGGGTCAGACGTCAGTGGTTTCAAATACAATTATTTTCTCCTGAAACTGTTGTGATTGGGAAAACGGCCAAACATTTTGACAGTATTCATTTGGAAATATTGCACAAATCCAACAAAATTGCAGACTCTCAGAAATAACTGATTCAATTCAATGTCACAAGATCACAGATATCTGGAGGGTCTAACAATATTAGCCATGACATATAAATATCAAGTTACCTTATTCTCCCCCCACACCTTGAAGGACTCCTCTCAGGATGAATCCCATCACATAAAATACATATCAGCCTTATCAAACCCAAGCCCGATGATGTCACAGCAACAAAACTGGACTAAAATTGCAATAAATGTAAGGATAAAAAAAAATATGCACTGAATGATGCAGTATTAATACACTGTATATGAATAATTTTGGACAATGTGATAAAAGCATTTAATCCTTGTGCAGTTTTAACATGCTTAGGTATGGTGGGTTTTTTTTTCAATTTATTTCTAAATAGCACAAATTACGAGTTTTAATCTCAACCTGATGTGATAATAAGAACTGTGAAGTGACCCTGTACCACTGTTTATTCCAAATCCATTGTAAAAGTAAGCGTCCATGTAGGATGAAAAAGAAGAGTTCAATATGACTAATACAACATTTTATCCAAATGAAACGCAGTATCAGATTGATCGAATGTAATTAATTTTGATATAATCCTCCACGTTAGCATCAACTGTGTGTGATGTGGGAGTAAGAAAAACCACTCAGATTTGTGGTTATTTATTAGGTGACTTCTTTTGGTGAGAGATAATGTTAAAGCTGCCATTTGGGATTTATGGTCCATTTTTTATTTATGGTGCCAAAGAGTGTCCCAATTTAAGACTCGACATAGCAGTTAATCAAAACCACAACAGAATCTGAATGCAAATGACTGCAGGAGGTATAGCAAAGGCATCATGATGGCAACATAGATTTATGTCATTCTGGCATCTTTGCATCCCGCCATGAATCCCCGCCTCCTGGGCGTCCTGCAGCACCTTAAACATGAAACTGCAGGGTAAATTTGAGGTCGTGGCGCTTCATTTGTATAAATATTGGATGATGCCTAGCATAGAGGCCGGGACTGGCACTGCTATTGATTTCATTTCACTCTTTTCTTAAACAAGCAACTAGGGCAAAAGGTGATAGAGAATGGCTGTGAATATTTTAAAAGCTTTGAGTCCTGGGGGCTGACGTTAAACTACTTTACACTTATCTCTATCCAACTTCACCTTTACCTCTCTCCCTCTCTCCAGTTAACTTCGCTCTCCCTCAATGCGTTTCCATCTGTGTCCGTAAGACACAGTAAATGTGGAGAAAAACATCAATTCATCTTACTGACAATAGATCAAATCTCACTTTGACCTAAGCCTAGGGTGATAATTCCCTGGGGGAAGATATGTGCTCTTAGACAGCTTCTATTATGAATGTCTTGATTGATGATTCTCAGTGAAAATCAATACAGATGAGTGGTAACCAAAATGATGATAGCGATAACAAATGTATTCATCTTTCCCTCACAGACAAGTATACACCAATGGTTGAAGTTGATATCTTTTATTTCTATAAAAATCTATAACTGATTAGGATGATAAGTGGTTGACATGGCCGACGAATCAGGCTGGGTTCAGTCAAGACAAAATTACAGGGTTGTTTTCTTTTTAAGAGCAGTCGGGAAGGAAAAGCGTGACATTTGTTCTGTACTTTGCCGATCCGCATCTGTTTTCCAGCCAGAGGATAAACATGGGGTCGAATGTACTGTACGATGAACTTGCTAAAAAGGCTGCAAAACATGTGATGTGTGCGTACATGTATGCACTACATATTAGCACATGTGGTTAAAAACAAGGTCAAAAGGCACGGGAATCATATGACGCCTATGATTACAGGATGCTGCGAGCCAATAATGAGAACTCGGCTAAGATGAGCGATGGCATAATGGAGATGAGTGAATAAAGGGAATGAATCACAGAGGAAAGGTCGTAACCCCGAATGTGAAAATGCACGTGGGGGTGGGACGGACAGAAAGTGGGCCATTCAGTAACAGGAGGCGAGGGTCACATCGAAAAGTTCAACTCTTTTAACGGCAGACAGACATTTCACAGCATCACATTCAAAACAGGCTTTTATTTTGGTAAATTAACGGTCAAAAATCCCTCTTCTAGTGTTAAATTAAAATGTTAAATCTGTGTTTGTGCATCTATGCATATAATATCAATAATATCTTCCCCATAAAGTAGCTGTATATTCTGAAATCAATAAACACAGAATGTTGATTTTTTTTATGATCGACTTAATGGAGCTAAATTTCTACCACATTGTCATTTGGGGGACATTTTCATCTCTCTAAGTGTTCTGAAAGAGTATTTACAGTCTTTATCGTACACATGTGTAGCCTTTAAATGAATATAAACTATAGACAATATATTCAAAACAATGTTAATAGATAAAATACAAATAAATGCAATTCAGCCTCACTACGGAAATCAAGTCTCAGTAGCGGTTGATGATATTATTTTTAGCGGGGCGCAGTTTTCGACCGCACTATAACCACATATCACCACTAGGATTAAAGACAGATTAAAGATGCTGTGTCGGGACTTCAGGAGATCATCTGTGGAGGACCCTAAGGATCTGTGATTGATCCAAAGTGGTTCATAATTTATATTAATGATATAATTGACATAACAAATTTCTCTAGGATCGCCCGTTTGCAGATGACACCAACATATTTCGCTCAGGGAAAAATATTATTATAACACTCAAAAGCGGGTTTGATGTTAATAAACTGTCTCTGAATATCAAGAAAACTAAATGTATAGTATTTGGAAGTCGTCAAGAGATCAGTGATGATGTTAAATTAACAATCTGTACTAGTGAGATCGGAAGAGTAGCTGATAAAATTCCTTGGGGTTCTGATCGACCATAAACTAAAATGGAAAAAACATACTGATTCCGTCAACAGTAAACTTTCTAAATCAGTAGGAGCCTTTTCTAAAACACTCTGTACCATGTATTGTTGGATTCTTCAAATGTACCTGTCTTAGTGCGCGGAGTTATGGGGATCCACCTTCAAAACAATAACTAATCCAATAATTGTACCGCAGAAATGAGCCATAACGTTCATCCAAAACACTGATCGTTACACGTACACACAACTCCACAGTTTCTCAGTTCCTTGTTTTTTGACTTGTTTTATTACGAATTATGCAAATAATGTTCCGAGCCAAAGAAGGGTCATTCCCGATACGGGGTAAGCAGGTATGATTTCAGAGGCGTTTGTATTTTTATTGCACAAAAAGTTGTTAAATGTAGAAAAAACAGGTATTTCTGTTATTTGGGGTTAAATTCTGGAACGACACATGTAAATTTAAAGATGTGTCATTCATTAATGGTTTTTGAATGGCTACAAGCCGGACTGATTTTAGCTGTTTTGATTGGTAGAATCAAACTGATTTAGATTTGAATGTAGACGAGGCCTATATAAGTATTTAGCTTCGGCCTTTTCAGTCCCGACATAATTCGGAGTTGGTTGACTATAAATTAGCCTCATTGTTTGTATTTTCTATATTATTATGACGACTGAACAAACACAAACCTGAAATGCCAAAGCACATGTACCACACTTTTAAAACACTAATTTCAACTAAAATAAAAATACGCGGTATGTGTTTTTAGCTAGTTTTTTTTAAATGCAAATCTCATCAGTGTATCCTCCGCACCTGCATATTTTTCGGGGGCTCTATTGTTAAAGTCAGTCATAACCCTGACTAGACTTGGCCGATGCATGTACACGAGCGCTTTGGTTAAACTACAGATTAAATGTTGTTCCTGCTTCTTTCGTTGTTTTGTGACTCACTCGTATTACCGACTGGTTTTGGTTCCTTTTCGGGATGTGACGTTTACTCCTGCGGGCAGTACTCAGGTGCAATTCCTCGCACCCCAGTAGGCTCTACTGTTTCTTGTATTGAGGCGGGGTCTACTGCGCCACTTGTAACAAGAGACTATTATGGTAAACGCCAGCCCTTGTGGCGTCGACTATAGACTACGACACTGGACCCATGTTTGTCCCGGTGTGCCTGTGTGACAAAACATCACTCTGCAGATCTTTGGGAAAGAGCTTGCATCACAATCTGTAGCAGGAGGGAGGGTCCTTCGAGACGCAAACAAATCCTTAAAAAATAAATTAACCTGGCTTCCTGTGAGCGCTATTGATCGGGCAACATTCTGCCATCTCATTGGGACTGGGACTGTGGTGCATAATAAACACTTAACACCCCCTCATAACTGGATGGAGAGCTAAATCATGGGTGTCAGCATGTACTGCAGTAGGCTGTAAGGCGCTGGTGATGACTAATGACAATGTGTGGGTGGCTTTCCACTGCTTCTTTTAAAACAGGTGGGTTATTATGATCAATATTCTAATCATCATCAACATTACCTCTGAATCCAGAAGCACTGACACAACCGTTTTGATGTCATCATGTGCTTCTAAACAGAGATGCTGTCATTGTTGTACGTGTGACATAACTGCACTAAATATGCATAATAACAATGATGCATAATAACGTATAATCACGTTTTTTTTTAACTGAAAAAAAAAAAAAAAAAAAAAAAAAACCAGCTGGGTTTACCCTTTTTCTAATCTGCGTTTAACCCTCAAAGACCAAAACCAACCAAAAATATCTACGGATCTAAAATGTTAAATAACTTCTTCTATCAATGCGTGTGAATAATTCAGGTCAAATGTAGTTTCTCATCTTTTTTTTTTTAGCCGCATCAAAGGTAACCCGCGCCGTCGTGAACATGAAAACACCTTCATCTTCTGGAGTAAAATCCAGGTCATCTGACAGATGACAGTGGATGTTAATGTTTATTTTTTTAATTTTCAAATAATGAACTTTTTTCACCTTTTTTCTGTTACGATACAACAACCTCTGAGCTTACGGACATCTACATGATCTATAAGTGGTATATAGGAAAATAACAGGAAAATTATATCATAATAAGTGGTAACAAATCCCTTAGGAAAGGATTCATGTAGAGAAAATGTAATTTGGAAGTTGCCACAAAACTGATGTAGGTCTGTGAGCTAAAATAAACTAGACACTACTGACAACATTTCTCCCAATCCTCAGGCTCTCACCTGAACAAATGCAAAGAAAATGAGCTTCATTCATTCCTAAATAATGCAATACTAATATTTTAAGTGAAATATTTACATGTTGACACCGTTCTTTCTCATTGCTGTCGACTGCTTTATGCCACTCCTGCATAAATGCAAGCAGCTCTGTTTGGTTTTGACGGCTTCTGACCATCCGTCTTATTCTTCATTACGTTTCAGAGGTTTTTCGAGGAGGATCACGTTAGGGATGAGCATCCGTCTCAGTTGTAGTCAACACTCTTCCTCTAACAGAAAATAAAAGGGCTCCATTCAAGCTTAATTCACTAATGTAAAATAATGATACGTTTAACTCTTTAAGACCTGACGTGTCACAGCTGACACACCCTGTGCTTGTGCAGTTTGAATGGCTGTAACTCTTACGCTGTTTGTACAATTGGAAAAATTCCAACGGTTTCTGAAACCTGAGATGTTGCATTTTTATACATTTTATTGGGTCTTTACGGTGATTTCAGTCATACCTGTACTAGAAGCCGGAGAAGAAGTTGTTTTAACAGGATTATAACATGCAGTAAATTGTAAATTATTGCTAGATTTTGAAATATCTTGGAGAAAAAAAAAATTATACTGGAAAAATCCAAACAGACTCAGTCACAGTATATTTTCTAATCTGTTTATAGTTAAAATAAGAAAAAAAAAAAGTCCAGATGGAGCATTTTAGGCTCAGAGTTAAAACAGTTCAGTTGTTTTTACTTTTGAAGAAGATGAAGGTTTCCCCGGCACAAAAACAACGACCAAATAAACAATAAATAAATAAATAAAAGCGGCATCTGGATGAGCTACTATCTGCCATATTGTTATTTTATTTGCTTGTTTTGGTATCAGCCATGGAATTCATTAATTAAAACCCTTCCTAGTTCAGGTCTGAACATTCCGAATGGTCTCTTAATTAGTTCCCCCTCAACGATGTACGTTAAAATTAGCAATACTTTAAAAGCAATTAAATGCCACATTCTGACATCTCCAACAGTTTACTTGAGATCCCACCCCTTGTTAAAATGGAACAAACTGTCAGAATAATAACTTTACTAATGCAGACACAGGTCCGGTAGGGCACTGTAATTATATTCATTACTCAGGCTAACTCTCCAGGCAACCTATAGCTCTCATCGCCCACTACCTCATTTACATGCCACATACTCCAGCAACACTGAATTAATAATAATCACTGGAGTCATTATTCTTACCTACATATGGTTCTGTAGGTAGAGCAGTGGTGACTGTCGGAGAGAGGTGAAGCTGGTTGGAAAACAGGGGCAAAGTTGACAACTGAATATTCATTATAGTGACTCAGGGATGGACAGTAAACTAATGACCCTCGCTACTTTTACTATTACAGATGCTACTATTTTACCGTTGTTATTGTTGTTTGGTAGTTAACTTTCTTCCCATGACTCACTCGCATTAGATTATGCTAATGTTTTGTCTCGCATTTAACAAAAACATCAGGGTCAGCCGGTGAGATAATACATGCTAACAGCTGGGCTCGCATCTGGGACTCCATGTAACCCGTCTAACAGCAGATGTGGGTCAGCGCCTAATTTTCAGAGTATTACCGTCGCTGAGCTACACAGCTTTATCCAGAACTGGACACAGGATTTATTATTCATTCATTATTATTATTCATACCTAACAGATACACCCTGTCTGGGCCGATGAGATGTATAATACACGGCAGATCATATAAGCTAATACTTCTCCTTTTACAGATGCTCCTGATCATTCTTCGTTCATCGCGTGCGAGCTGCAGCCCGAAAAACGTCCCCCGTTAAATTAGACGCCTGAAGACATGTATCTAACACATGCTCCATCACCCACTCAAGGTAGAAGCGATCAATAAAATGAATGGCTGAGGTTTTCCTAAGTGCAGATATATGGGCTCGTACAATAGGAGCAGAACAAGGCTTTTTTTCGTGACGTCACAGACTCTCGCGCTAGACAGGTAAATTACGGAGTAATTACTGAATATTTTTTGAGCTGGAAAATAACATAATTTGCTTGAGTAGTGACAGGGATGAGAGCAGAAAGGAAGAAGAAGAGACAGAAATGTGTGAGAAAAAGGACACTTACAACATTATCAAAACAGGAAGTAAAGGTTTAACCCTTTACAAACTGTTTGTTTCTTCAACCTTAACAGTTTGTTTCAGGTCAAATTTAACCCACACTAAGAATTCCATCGGTGTTTATACCAAATGTTGAGTTACAGATTTATTTAGAATGTCTAAATAAACTATCTCACATTAATAAACATATGTAATATATAAAAATATAATGTTTCAGAGCAGGAAGAGAATATATTTTTTTAATCTTATAAACTCATTTAGTATCATGTCCTGTTTTATATAAACACCCAAAAAAACATGATTTATGTGGAAAATTTACCTGAACCAGCCTCAGTGTCCAAAAACTTGTAGCCCCTGTACAAAAGCATAACATTTTAAATAAATATTTAAATTTTGGTATATTTTGGCAAAATTTAGGAAAAGTCATCAAATTTCAGAATAAAAGAATGATGCTTAGGGTATTTTTTTTTTTTTTTTTTTTTTTTACTAATGTTGAATATCAATGTAACTGTTAAAGATATGTGGAATGAATTTGAGAAAGTTAAAAAAATGATCAGACAATTGGAAATCTTTCAAAATCAATGTGGCTCTAACTAGGATCGAGTGTTAGTATTAGCTGAAATCAACACAGTTCCTCTAACAGAAAATAAAATAACATCTGTTGTGTTATATGAAGCTTAATTCATTCATCTAAAATAATGAAAGCTTATATGTTTAAAAAAAAAAAAAGTTTGATTATATTTACTAATGAAGATGATGAATTTTCCCTGGCACAAAAAAAACCCCTAAACAAATAAACAGAAAAAAAAAAAAATAAAACCAGCATCTCCACAGGCAATTATCTGCCAATTTTTTATTTTATTTGCTTGTTTTAGTACCAGCCATGATATTCATAATTAAAGCTTTCCTTGTTCACTTCTGAGAATTCAAGAGTCTTTTAATTTGGTAAATTAATGGTCAAAAATCCCTCTTCTAATGTTAAATGGAAATCATTTTAATCTGTGTTTTCTGCATCTATGAATATAATATCAATAAGAAATCTCCTAATCAACTTCCTCATAAAGTGGCTTCTAAATTCTGAAATCAATAAACACAGAATGTTGATTTTTGGAGCTAAACTTCTACCAGATTGTCATTTGGGGGACATTTTCACCTCTCTAAGTGTTCTGAATGAGTATTTACAGTCTTTATCGTACACATGTGAGGCCTTTAAATGAATATAAACTATAGGCAATATATTCAAAACAAGACTGGTTCATTTTGGAATAATTCTTTTTCCATCTTTGAAACTCGATCGCTATTCATTTCTTTACCCCAGCGGCCGTATCTATGCATCGCATTGACACTAAATGATTCATTAGGAGGTTTCATTATTCAAAATGAAATAAGCCTGATAAAACTCAATTGCAAACAACAACAAGCGCTCTCAAAGAGTTTCAGATGTAAAGCACTATGAGACGGTAGGAGCTCCTTTTTGTATAAAAAGTTAACATGGGTTAAGCGAAGTAAAAATAGACAGCATTTATCATTTCCTATTTATCTGATCAGTGTCAGGATGAATAAATGCTATTCTACCCACTCTCCTTGCTCCCTCTCTCTTCTCTGTCTGTGAGGGCAGATTGGCATCTCTCCAGTAGCCAATGAGATTGGCTGCATAAATGGAATTGCCCCATTCTCCAAGTGTCAGCTGAGCGGGAGGGGGAGGAGGGGGGGGGGGCAGGTGGGGTTGCTCA
>JAPSES010000104.1:7362602-7375843 GCA_029822895.1 Maxillicosta whitleyi
TTTAATTTTAACATTTCACAAAGTCATCACAAGGGCCGGACTGGACCCTTTGGCGGGCCGGATTTGGCCCCCGGGCCTCATGTTTGACACCCCTGATCTAATATACCACATAAGAGAAAGTCAAATGAAGCACAAAACTATCCCATGAGATAAGATACAGAGGGAAATAGTAACTCGTTTGTTTATACTAAGAAGGCGCCGATTCATATTGCAGCTCTGAAAGGAACTCTTTTATACTGTAATACTGTGTGTATATCATGCCTGACATAGAAACAAAACCGGCAACAGTTTGCACCAGTGGGTATAAATGCATCCGTTCACAGAAGAGGGAATTGCTGACCTCCCGGGTCAACCACAGTCTGTCGCCCCAGGCCTTCTTCCAAAAGCTACCAACTGGAGAAAGTCCTCATGCTCTTGACCCTTGTCACCAAAGATGGGTGAAAACAGCATGTTCCCTGCTGCTTTGCAATATATAATACATCACTTGCCATTATGTGGTGAACATCCTGGTCTCATTGCAACACTGGGTTATTGTTCAGAGGAAACTGGCAGTTTCGGACTCGATTAAAAGAATGATTCATCATCGAGGCCGTGGACGCTCTTGACTTGTATCGTGCCCTTCACGATTTCCACGTTCACAGAAGACTAGACAACATCACCACACTTCTCATGTTTTCTCATTACATTTGATAGAGGTAGAGTTCACACAGCAGCAGCTTTATCTCTTCTTACCATTCCTAGTGGAAAGTATAAACCATGAAATTGCATCTTAAGCAATTTCAGCATCTTACGTACAGCCATTCACAAAGAGGGGAAGCTCATTTTTCATACATATTTATATAAACACTGTCATGTAGATTGCTGCACAGGTTATATGCTTCTGTCATCATACTATAGACGGTGCACATGTTTACTAACGCTATGCTATGCTGCTCCAACATGATGCAACGTAAAGCTGCCTGTAATGGGGATGATGGTGAAATCCAACCTACGTTTAAAACTATCGATTGACAGCAAATAGCTCTGAGGTGGTGACATGTAAATTTGGAGATTCAGTGTTTAGTTTTTGTTAAAGGTGGGGTAGGAGATGTTTTCCTGGAGTATTTTTTTTTACTGCATTGCTTAAAATCCTCTTCACACCCCATTTACAACCAATTAATTAAATACTCCAACACAAAAATAAAACAAAAATGTCGTCACCTGTGGTACAGACAGGGCTAAAAAAACACTGTTCAATAATTTTAACCGGCCCATCGAAATGATTGAACGGTGATATGTCTATCAAACTCATCTGCCATTTGCCCCTCCCCCCCTCTACATGTACCCCTCTTCATGCATGAATTGTGTGTTTGCGGAGGCTTGGAGCATTTGTACAGGAAACAAAGCCAGAGCTTGGCTGATTATATTAGAATGGAAAGTTCACCGGCAAACTCTTTTGTCACCGACATAACTCACTAGGAAAGGTAATGTTAACCAGCTAGGTATGAATTAGGGCTGTTCTGTGAAAGTGGGGGGTGTTGGAGGAACTTGAATGAGGTCCACATGGATGACCAGGAGCTGGGGCTGGTGCTGGGTGAATTGATGCCGTGCAGTGTTCGTGAACCCTCAGGAAAAAGCATTGCGTGCGCCACTACAGGTAGTCCTCAGGTTACGATGTACCTGACTTATGTTATTTCGACTTTACGATGCCGGACTTTCGTCCCCTATTACTGTACGATGCCGAAATTTCATCCGCCATTACTGTACACGCATTAAGTACAGTATCTTATCTTTTCCTTTATTTTATTAATATGAAGAATAATACATGTATTTGGATAGTTACTTAGAGATTTAGGCGGTATTTAGGGGTACTAAAGGGTTAATTCCGACTCATGCGGAAATTCAGGTTACGTCGACAGCGTAGGAAGGGAACTCGTTCATAACCTGAGGACTACTGGTACTCTAGAGGCGTGGCTTCAGACGGATGTTTGAAGACAGGAGTACTTTTGAACTATGCATTTTCAAAATGTAGCATGCTCGAAACATTTTTTCCCATAAGTTTTGAGTTTGCGGAGCTCTATCAGTACCAGCACGTATGCGCTTATAGACGTGCATCTGCTCAGCTCAGTGCAGGTAACAACAGGGGACCACTGACTGATACAATTTGTGTTATGTGAACCCCCCCATCAAACTTTCATGAGTATAATTTCTGCAAAAGGTAACAGTTCCTGACAGTGCCACCCACGCACTGGGCCTTAAGGACCCACAAAAAAGGGCAAAGGAAAAGCCACAGGACTCCATCCTGCTACACAAGTCTCATGTTTACAGTCACCTGCAGCACTTCGTGTTTTTCCCAAGTATTGAAAGCAAAGCAAAACAAAACAAGAAAAAAACAGTACTATAAAGGAATGAAAAGTGTCATGTCTTATCCTCATACCTTACCTTCTTAAAAAAAAAAAACAAAAAAACAGTTAAATAGCCTGTTTTGCAGCAAAATTGTACCAACTTTAAGCTTGGATTTATCCAATAAGCTTGTATACACATGTATCATTCATGAGTGATAGACAGCTTGAGATGGAACATGATGCAAGACTCGCTTCTTTTCCCGGATTTGAAAACACAACTGTCTATAAAGCGCTGCAGTGCATCTCGGTTCATTTCTTACTTGCCTTCGACGGTAAGTTAGCAGATAAGATGACAATGTTTTTTTCTCAGTATAGGTGCACGACCACGGTGAGTGTTACACAAGTAGGGCAGGAGGGTTGAATGTAAGCAAGAGAAGTTTTGTAAGGGAAAGAAAACACCATATTCTCATAGTTTATCTGTATAATACATGACTATAATGCCACGGATAACAAGATCATGTAAGATAACCATTACATTTAGCGCCTGTGACAACCTTGTGTTTTTGTCAGATTTAGCTATTAAAAACAACCTGGTAAAGGTTATGGGCGCAATTTGATATCAGCTGCGTTTACTCCTCGTCTGAAACAAGATCCAATCACTTGTCTCCAGGTTTCATATTCTACCAAATGGACCCTGACCTCTTCACACGGTGGAGTCCGTCCCAACGGTCACATTCAGACATTGCATTAACATCCGTCCTGAGCAATGCGAATACAAGTTATCACCTCTAAGTCTTTTTTTCACTTGTTGTAAGGAAACGTATCTGTGGCATCTTTGACAGACCTCTTGTGACTAGATACTGATACAAAAAAATAAAATAAAAACGTTCATCTACCGTCTAATACACAATACGCAAGTCATTTCAAACTGAACAGACTGATTTTTTTAATGTTTCTTTGTAAATTTAATGCACTGCGCAGTTCAAAGGTGGAGTGTTGTCTGTCTGACACCATAAACCAATCTATATGCCTCAAATATTGATACGACAGCTCTGACCATTCGGTGTTTTCGTTGCCTCGCTTGCACAACAACTGCAGTAGTCGTAATTGAATCTTCAAGCATTTACAATGTTCTTATGTGGATACCGTATTTACTGAGGAAGAGGAGGACAAAAGGTACTGAAGGTAGAGCATCATTCATGTCAGCTCAGGCAGCGCTCATAATAGATCTTCGTGGACTTGTAAGAAATCTTTAGACATCTTTGAAACGCTTCAATATCGTGGCGTTGGCGTGCTAGGCTGAGCATGTCAGCTGAGTCGGCAGCCCTTCAGCCTGTCCCAGGATGCTTACATGTTCAGACTATGACAGAATGTGGATGAATGGATCCCCGAACACCTCTGAAGGTTTCTTCTATGCGTTCCCACATTATATTAGTACTGTCTACTTACAAGGCCTGGGCTTATTCAACAACATCAACAGGCTGTTCAAAGATTTGTTGTTAGAGCAAGGCTTAGTGGTTGTTGCAACCCCCTTAAACCCTCAACTGGTACTGTTATGTATCTGATGAGGTCAGACTTCTGTCGGATTGTACTGAAAATGTGGTCATTAAAGCTACTCATTAAAGACACAAATTCAGCAGAGATAGTAGGTAATAATGAAATAATAAATCATGTTTCATATTAGAAGTAACACTTAAAATTTTACTGTTTTTTGAGGCAAGACTAGCTGGGTCTCTGATGCAATTTTCTGCAACTGTCTATTTTACATTATTATATAATTACTTTTGCAATAATATCTTTTTAATAGGAGATGAAGTGTAGAATTATGAGGTTTGACCTTCAAGTAAACGACTTATAGTAGTTAACATGCAGGGAAAAAAAACACCTTTACAGGGGAGACGTAATATCTCACAGCTTACTTATGAATGATTGATGGGAAGACCAGGCCAGCCTCTAACCTAATCCCCATAGATCCATGGCTATTTCACTGATAACATGACCTGTTTTGGCACAGACAGGTCTGTCTGTCTAGACCCAGTTCACAGAGTAGAGTTAGCTGACTTTGGAGCTGCCTTAGTAATGGCAAATTATACAAATGAACAAAGCTCAGTGACACTATTTATGTGTAACAATAAAATGAGCTCCAGAAAAGCTGTGAGTCATGGCATTGGATCAGTATTACTAATGAAGATGGAAGAATAAAATACAATGAATAAATTAATGCCAACGACTTCAGCACATGATGATATAAAGGCTGAAATCTGTTTTTTGCTAAAAGCGTATCAGAAGATGTGAGGATCGGATAGAAAGTAAGGGGAAAAAAAAGAAAAGAAAAACATTCTGACGTTAACAAATGATAATTGTTGTATCACCATCCTTTGAGGATCACTGTGCAGGCAACAAGGATCCGGAGACAGATGGAGGCCCATCTGACCAAACCCACAAACCAAAAGGGCCATCAATCAAAGTCTCTGCATTTTTATGGGGGAAGGCTATGATGTTAGCATTAGCATCTCTCTGCCTGTCATCAGAAAAAAACAATCTCACAAACTTACAAAGTCACAAAAGACTCATAGCAACACGGGAGTCGTCTCATTAAAGCAGCGTCAAGGTTGAAGGATCAAGTACACCCTGTAACCTCTGTAGACCGCGATTAACTTAAATATCCGTCCTTCTCCGAGGAGCGCAGAACCATTCCCCTATCCATCAAAGTTTGGCTTTAACATCTTGAAAAGACACCCACCAGCTTTTGCAATCCAACATGCCAGTATCTGTAGGGAATTCTAGATGGTTCTTCAAGTTTTGTGTCTGGGTGCCTGAGGGGGCTGGGGGTTTGGCAACGCTCTCCAGTTGACTAATTAAAGTCTAAACAAGTGCATAAATAAATACAGATGGGGGCTGCAATTCATGGGCAGCTTTGGCTCTAAATCCAAAGCTGGACATACAGTGGAGTCAGACCTCCAAATCTCTCATCCAGTCACAGTGGGAGCAGACATACGAGAATAAGGGACTGTTCTGTGCCTCTGAGCCTGTTTGTCATTGTAAGACAAAATAAGACAGAAAAAAAAAAACAAGAAAAAAAAGAGACAGACAATATAAGAGGAGAATGAAAAACTAGCATCTCATGTTGTACCGAGATAATTTACAGGGCCATATTTAGTACAGGTTGCATGGCATTTCAAATATGAGGCAATAAAACATGGAAACCTCCAGGAATGCGTCAAAACGCCCCACAAACATATTGATCCAAATACTTAAAAATTGATCTGCTGAATTTTTCTAGGCATCTATGAGCATCTGTATAAATACATCACATAGTCAACGATATTAATATTAAGACAAACAGAGTCACGCACAGTTTTTAGCCATAAGCGGTTAAATGCGCCTCCCAAATCGAACTATCTCCACCCCCAGAGTAACGGACACCGCAATACTCGCCACAACACATGCACCTTAATACTACCACTATTGGTTGTACATATATCTCTCTCAGAGTCATATTTTGTGTATTTTTTTGTGTATATTTTGTTCATCTGAAGAGTTCTAGTATTTCTTTCGTAACACGCGTGTATTAATATTTCATTCTGAAGCTTTTGCACAGTCCTACTTTTTATTTTTTTCTTCTATTTTGTCTTATACAGTCCCCGTTGCACTAAATGTTTTGCTGCTAAATTGATTTTCATTGTTCCTGTGACAGTGACAATAAACATTTATTGTATTCCATTCCATTCTATATTATGTCCCGTTACCAGTTATATGCGTTGCTGTTAAACGTTATACTACAGACGTTCACACATATTGACAATGATTACTACTTTTTTCCTGTTTACGTCCATTAATAAACATCACCTTGTTGTAGTGAGAGTGTGATCATCAACCTCGAAATGTCTAAATGTTCTCAGAACCATCTAGTGGTGCGACAGACAGGCTGACACCACCTAATGCCTAAAGCCTGTGTTATAATGAGCTCATTAAACTATATGAGCCCATGTTTCAAACAAGAGCCACTAACCAGCCTGTGCAACATGTACAAGTCCATAAACTTTTATTGGTTCCCACCCATTGCATCCCCAGCCATTAATTGTCAGGGAGGGAGGTGTGCTTCATTACTAAGTGCAATCACACCTTGTTCAAAAGCAAATAGACCAAGAATATTAAACATGTTTGATGACTCACACAACGCAAGTTAAGCGTGAGCGTCGTTGCAAAGAGATATTGAATTTGCGACCGATTGTCATTTACTTTTTCAGATTTCTCATCACGGCCACCCTATTCTATTACGTTCCATTTTAGGTTTTTTTTTTTTGGTTATTAATTAAGTGTTGCATGACATGTAAAGTAGGACATATTTTGCTTGTTTGTCGTAAGATGAAACGCAACGTATGGATTGAACAAAGAGCCCGTGCAACAGAAAAAAAAAAGAAAGAAAAATCAATGCAAATCTATAAGGTCTCCTGCCCCTTTTGTTGACATCTGTTCGATCAGTGCTACATGTTGCATCGGGCTTGATTATTTAGATCCTTAAAGAGACTCATTTACATTATGAACACTCACTCAATCACGCACACACACACATATGCACCTGAGCGATCAATCACTTCACAGTACACAACCGGAACAGGAAAAGTACTTGTTTGGGAAGCCAAGAATATTCCTGATGTGTACGTTTCCTTCTAGTCTTCTATTTTTCTTAGGGATACACTTCTCTTAAAGTTTCTATCTAAAACGGTGATGCTTTATCAAGTACCGCTGAAATAGACTATATAATGACACCATTTGGACGTCTTGAAATTGCCATCGTTCTTTAGGTTTTTTTGGAGCCAGAAATGTTTATATTCAGACAACAGAGTGGAAGTGGGGTTAAGGTTGGGGGAGTTGCTAACGCTAACCTGAGCCGTATTCACATGGGACTAGTCCTCCTTGTGAACCTCTGGCAATTTCTAATAATTACGGAGGTTGTCAGTGATCTTAATCCCTTGTGAATCCACTATGTCTGTAATTTGTGAAGTAAAAAATGCCACTGCGTATGACCTCCTTTCCTCTAAATACACATCCTGTGATAATACTAGCTGTGTGCAAATTCACATCTATGTCATTTGGAGTCATTTGCAACATTTGTGTTCCTCAATTTTCTAAATGGAAGTTTTAATCATGTTTTGGGTGGAAATTCAGGAGGGAGTCATGATCTAGCATGGATATTCACTGAAAGTATATTTAAACCAGTGTATTAGGCAGCGAGCTGTTCACCCGTGATTTACACGGTTCATTTTCCAAAAGCACGGCCAAAAAAACGGTGCACAGCTTGCTCACCGCCGTGCTAATTATCAGTATATTGTTCTCCTACCTTGTCGTGCCCTAATTTTAGTTACATTCATCTATTTTTCACAAAAATTAAATGAGAGAGAGAGATCTTTTTGGCTTTTCCCTCCAGGGTTCGCCACATCGTACATATATTTGCATGTTGATTTGGCACAGTTTTTTTTACGTCAGATGCCCTTCCTGACACAACTGGGATTGAGACAATGAGACTTGCGCCCCCTTGTGGCTACATTGGGATATACAGCGTAAAGGACCTTTCCCAAGGGTCCACCTGGGTCTCGAACTGGCCATCTTCCGCACCAAAGCAACAATCGCTTTTCACAAAAATTAAGTGAATCATCAATTAAGTAACGAGCGGCAATTCAACTTTTGGTTCTGTACCAAGTCTACAAATGCTCAACACCATTGGTCGATCATTAGCATGTGTTCAGAACAATGATTAAAATAAAAGGCAACAGCTTGCATGTCTGGGCAACCCTGTGAGTAGTGCAAAATTATCTCTTGTAGTGTAAACCCTGAATTGCAATTGTTTGGGTAACGACAGACTGGATCACCTGATCAGGTTGGCATACGGTCGTATCCCGGTGCAGGTGTAGTGGAGTTGTACATAAAGGTTCCACACAGATAGTATTACATAGTAATAGTATTATAACACAGAATAGAATGACTTTATTGTCATCACACATATTAACAGTTACACAGTAGGTGGCTGCACAGACCCTACTGGGAGCAATTTAAGGTTTAGTGTCTTGCTCAAGGACACTTCAACACATAGGTAGTCAGAGCAAGGGTTTGAACCGCCAACCCTTCGGTCATTGGACAACCTGCTCTACCAACTGAGCCACAGCCGCCCCCATCTTTTATTTGATTATTTGAAGTTTTTTAGGGCTGCACAATTTTAAATCAAAATCTGATTATTTAATTAGGACAAAAGTTTTAAAAAGGATGATCGTCAAATCAAATTCCATCTCTGTCATGTCTCCTGCAGGACACTCTAATGTTGAATGAGTGGAATTGGTACAGCTTCGAAGTTTCCGAAGAAGACTAAATCATTCTTCGCTGCAAGAACACCTCAAACTTCATCACACGCCACAGTGGGGGTGCAGAAATGAAATGCCAATGAAAACGCCACCATCAGCCTGAATCCAAATTGGAAAATTGAATTTTTACAGGACAAACATCTGGATTTTATTTTTGCCCGAAATTGTGCAGCTCTGTAACTTTTACACCTCGTCTATATCAGCCTTATAATTTTATAATCAATTTCTACTTCATTTGTAATTCTCATCAATGCAAAGTCCGAAATATGCTAATATTATATCTTAAATGTATTATTAATGCTTTATCATATGAAGCAAATCTGAATCTATGGCTCATTTTCTTATAATATTAAACCGTTGTTATTATTAGTGATCCTTTCAATAGTTAAAGTCAAGTGTTACTTTCATTCATTTACAAACTATCCTAACAAATAAGATGTTAATAACTTGGGGGGAAAAAGTGCAATTTTAACTATATTACACTTATCATTTACACATGTATTATGGTGTAATATGGTTAAAACTGCACTGAATTTGCTTGAGACATTTCCGATTATTCACATTTTACTGTTAAAGGATAATTTGTTCGCATAATTTAAGGTTATTTTTAGCACTAAAACAAAGAAAATATTTTGAAGTTGTTATTATTTATAGGTTTTTATGCTATTATTTTACCAGAAATAACTGAAATAAAACACTGATTATATCTTCAGTGTAATTTTCACCCATTGGGGGGGCTGGTTCGGGCCACATTTTTAACCCCCCCAGCCTAAATAACATGAATCGCATTAGAAAAACTCCTGTAAAATACCTTAATATTCCGTATCTCTACAGGATAGATTTCTGCGGAGCTAATTTGCAGTTCCTGTCAATGCCATTACACTTTAAAAACGCTTCTGCACTGGCTTCAATTTTGACTTTGATCCACAAGTTGCAGAGCATGAATGTCAAACCGATGTAGTGTCTAAATGTGTATTTTGTTGCCAACTCAGATTCAAAATGCAGATCAACATTTCTCAACACTTTCTGACATTGAAACAACCAATTACTGGAACTGTGTGGCCCTGACAGAGGAAGGGGGCTCTCTAGTTTCTCTACATTTATTTTAGGTTTGCTATTAGAGCGGGTGCCGCATTGGGATGTTTTTTTTTTTTTTTTTCCTTTTTCTTTTTCTCCCTAGTACCATATCTTTGTCCTTCTTTTGCAGCCTGTCATTTGCATCCACTGGCTTGAATACAAAATCATAGTTGTTTACGTTTAAGCCCTGAAGCATGGGGATGATTTGTGTGTGTGGAGTGTGTGTCATTCACTTCGTCTCTGATAATGATTTATGGCCTACAGCTTTTTGCGGCTGACAAAAGATAGACAGCTTACTGGCCTGCTCCCAACATGCCCCCAGTGCACATTTCTAATACAACTGATACCATAGCCTCTAAACTTTTAACTTGTATGTAAACAGACGGAAAGTCTTCTAGGCCTGATGTTGAGCTTTTAAAACGGCTTCAAAGTGGGAAATACGAGTCCCGGCAATCGGTCATGACAAGCCGTCGCAAACATAAATCAGACACAAGGTTATATATGGAATAACATTTGACAGTCCACAAGCCCTGATTACATGTGCTGCGCTACAGTAAGTAGAAAGCATTAACTCGTTTACCGCAGGGTTATCGAACATGAATCCGACGTCTTTAGTTAGATCAAGAAAAGTCATTGTAGGATAGTCGTTAGTAACCGTGGCGCAATGATTGGTACCTAAGAGATAGATTTAACTTGCCTTATAACAGGCCTGTTGGTTTGCATCAGACTGAAAAGAAGAAATTTGGTTGAAAATTATGAGGGTGAGTCAAAGTTCGCAGCCAAATGTTATCATTTTACAGTGCGCACTACACAGACGGTTCTACAAAGAAGGAACCTACCGAAAGAAATTCTGCGTTACCACTATGCGAAACCCGACTCGACTCGGGTACCAGATCCTATTCATTACATTACATTACATTAGACTGACGTGTTTATCTAAAGCGACTTACAAGGTATAGGCATAAAGGGTCCTGCCCAAGGGACCACCAGGGATTTGAACTGGCAACCTTCAGCACCAAAGGCAGAGGTGTAAACCACTAAGCTATCCAGTCGCCATTCTAAAAAAATGTTGTTTCCATTGAGTACCTGGTTGTCATAGCGACGCCACTGCACGTAACTTCTGCGATGTCTGCTCAGATAACGATAGAAATGACGAATCATAGCTTCATTTTATGGGCTGTTTATTTATACATTTTTTATACTGTTTATTTATTTTATATTATACAAACATAATACAAAACATAGAGGAAAATAATAATAATAATAATAATAATAATGAAAGAAAGTTGTCATCATGGATTAGCCTTTTGCTATATTTACAGTAAACTACTGAATCTGTTTTTTGTTTGTTTGTTTTTTAATTGGCATTACACATCGATAACGCAACAATCAAACCAATCAGTGGTCTACAGTGACATTTTAATATCGCTTCACCTGTTTTGGAACCTCGGCCTAGCAAGGACTAAAAAAGCAGTACCAGGCACCAGATTCCAGGTTGTTTTACGAAAACGCAGAACGGATGAGTCGAGCCGGTACCACGTAATGGAAATGTAGCATTAGCTCATAAAGGTGTTTAGAAACGAATAGAGCCTATAGTGAAAAATAACTATTATTTTTGAAAAACAATCATTTTATTACATCTGTCTGAGAAGTTTTGACTTTCCCTCATGCATGATACCAAAGCTGAGCATCTCATTAAGCATCTACAAAAAAAGAAAAAAAACAACTCCGCTTCAACAGCAGCTTGTTTTGCTGTTTGGACTGTTTCTTGAAACTGTGAAGATGCAGAAAATCTGCCAAAGCTGGCAAACACAAAACACATATTAGCAAAATCCAAAAATTAGACGAGCTTAAATATGGTGTAACAATATGATAATAAGTTACGTACAATGTGATGTGCAACTGAATTTCCCTTTTGAATTATAAGTCACACACAAGTGATTTATGACGGAGCCGCCTGAAAAAGCAGAATTTTCAGAAACTTCATAACACTTTATTTTTTATTTTCCTTAAATCACATTTTTTGGACTTTCTAGTGTGTACGCATGGCCCTAAATTCACATTGTTACACTATGAGGCTATGCTGGATGTGGCTTCTAATGGTTTAAAACATGCTCCAAAATACGTACTGCAATTTGATATCATCCACAAAATCAAAAAGATGCAAATTTGCAGCGACAATTCTATTTGTTCCCTACGTTTCCACAGTGGCTTGGTGCAGTTGCAGCAATTTTGTTGCAGATCTTACATGATCCCCGGATATATATCAGGCATGCATTATATACATATTGTATGCATAAGGGATCAATGTCTCATCATATATGGATGAAGCATACATAATGATGCTGATGAATAATTTCAAAGGGTAGTTTTCAAAGCAGCATTACCCTATACTATACTAAAAATGATCATTAACTGGCACACGCAGCGCATACGAAATTGCTCTCTGTAAGTGCGGTAAGCTTGGAGTAAAAAATAAAAAATAAAAATCAGCACTTAACTGCCCCCCTGCCTGCACCCAGCCACCTAAAAGCACCAGCGATACTCAAAAGAATTAAGGATGCTATTCTAAGCAATTAAGATATTTAGCAGTCACATTGTCAGAATGATTTGGCCAGCGAGAAATGATTCAATTAAGACATCATGGGTCATTAGCCATTTTCTCCTTTGGCCAGCGGAGAGGCAGTCCTGAAGGTACCAAATGACCAGTAAAGTGGAGAGTAATGCAATTTGATTTTGGAGTTATTAAATGATGAGAGAGAAAAAGAGATAAAAAAGACAGACAGGGAGACTAGGAGAGGCAAATACAGAGACGAATGGTTTTTCTTAATTGTTTTTTCATTTTAATTTCTTTTTTTTCTCTCTCTGTCTCTCCCCGTTGCTCTGTTGTTTGTGATTTGATTCTTTGCGATGATTCAGTCATGGCAGGGAGGGGCAGAAGTGGAAAGATAAGTGTCTCATCATGTCAACTGCTGTATTGCGCCAAGTCACCGCTGAATCCCAGATAAATAATGCCAAACCAAAGATAAACTGGACTGTCATCTCAGCACAAATGTACAGACAGCAACTAAAATACCACAAGTGGCTGCTATAAATAAGGCCGACAGGAGTCCTTCACCTGCCTCTGCTCAGACACACACCTTCACGTATTCACATACACTCCTCCACTCTATGGATCTATCCAGTCATGCAAACAAAAAATTTCTGCACGGGCAGAAACTGAAAAGATTCAGAGCAAATATCCAGCACTGGTGCTTGTCTCTTTATAATAAATTACATGTTCTATCTTACATCTTTTTGGCTGTGACTGAGGGTGTGTCTGCTGAAATGGCAGCCATGCCACTCTAAAGTCTGATCCCCCCCCTTGTGAAGACAGCCAGTGAACAAGGGGGGGGGGTCATGTTTACTAACAAAAAGTGGATACTTCTAATTCCATGGAACATCCATCAGCATATAATAATAATAATCCATTTTCAACCAC
>JAPSES010000104.1:7394017-7408956 GCA_029822895.1 Maxillicosta whitleyi
TCTTCCGGATCACCCCCAAAAGTTAATCATTTCTTCCTTGTGCCATTGCCAACGAATCCTGAAAATTTCATCAAAATTTGTCCATAACTTTTCGAGTCATGTTGCTAACTAACGAATGGACAAACAAACAAACAGACAAACAAACTCAGGCAAAAACATAACCTCCTTGGTGGAGGTAATAAAATGAAGTGCTGAATGTTTGCAAGTTTTCTCCAGGACTAAACTCAAAATATGGACGAAATGTTCTGCAGTTGCACCCGAAGGTCGGAGGAAGACGCTAACCATCGCACAAAAAGTTAGTCTTCTGGACACGCTGAAGGAAGATAGAAGTTACGCAGCTGTAATAAAGTGTGTGGTGAGGGCTTTTACAGCGTTAAAACAACACATAATAATCGTAAAAAATAAAGCTGACTGCTTCGCGGATTTTGCCTATTGCAGGTTATTTGTAGAACATATCCGCCACGATAAACAGGGGACCACTGCGCTTAAAACTTTACATTTCCAAACATAAACATACAAATTTTTCTACACATTCAATTAAAATTTGGACACAATCTACTAAATTAATGTCAGCAAAGACTAGCTGAAGCAGCTCCACTCTGAATAAATTACAACCTAGCCTCCATGCTTCAGAATTGGCAATCGAAGCGGCTGGTTTCGGCATTTACAAGACAACACGGTTATGACGAGGAAGGGCAAGAAAAGGGAAGGAATGATGGAAGGAAGCTGACAGAAAATGGTCTTGCAGCATTCAGTCACTGCTCACATGTCAGTCAGCTGCTGCCAAAGGAAACAACGCTCAGAGGTTTAAAGCCTACTGTTTCTACAAATGTGTTTTATCTCATTTTTGCACAAATGTATTTCAGAAACAGTGGCATAAACGCAGCGTGTATTTCAAAAGGGAGGGGAGAATAAAAAAATAAAAAAAAAAAAAAAAAGTCAGAGGAATTTGTACTTGATCATCATTGGACATACTGCTCATACATCATTATATTTAAATGCCCTAAAGCTATCAGAACCTGAGGAGAGTGATGCAAAATAAATGCCCAATACATCACATCTATGAGTTGTTGCTACTGAAAAGCTGTACACCGCTACCTCTAAGAGTTACATCACCCTGTCATTAAGGCAGTGCAACTCTAAAAGGCATTGAGAGAGCTACGCTTTTCCTTACTTTCTCAAAACGCCTCCAGCCTGGAAACAGTGCTCATGCCATCCTTAGACAGACTGGGGGAGTGCTGACCATCTCTGCACACCAATCCAAATCCAACTAACACATTTCTGCTCACAACATAACCGAGGAGCCGATGTGTCTTAACACCAGGGTGTGTTATCAAGTGTTATGACATTCATTGTGAGGCTGTGTATATACAGCGGCATAATACTGCAGCAAAGAACACACTGTTACACAGGGTGACAGTTAAAAATGGCAACAAAAGCTACAAAAGTTATTTTCCTAAAAACCTACTATGGATATACTTAAATCCAACCCCTTTAAGACTGCCATTATAACTTATTTAGCCAATTCTTTTGCATCTTTGTTTTCAATAAGAGCTTAACTTTCGATATCAGGTCATTAATTATCATTATTACACATAATAAATGCTTCAAGTAAAAAAAAAAAAAAAATGGATGGTTATTTTTAGTATATTTACTTATCAGAAACAATCATAAATATTCATATAAAAGCTTTTTGAGAAACTTTCCACTATTTTACATCTGCTCAAACATCCTTTTTGGTCTTGAACATTCAGTATCCATATTATGGCTCCATATTTTTTGTTATTTCCGGGCGTTTTTTTTTGTTTTGTTTGTTTTTTTCAGGCCCTCTCCTACATTGCTGCCATAAACTGCTCTAAAGTGTCAAAAAAATGTGCTTTCCGATGCTATTTGAATTTTGTGGATAGCCTAAATGGTTCACGAGTTACGGTAATTCAAATGTTGTAAAGTGCAAAATCCAGTAGTTGTTAAAGGGTTAATTAAAGAAGAAACTGGAGGAGCAATGACTAATGTATGCTTCAAATACCAGCAACACATCAATGTGTGTGTGTGAGTGTTACAATAAATGGAAGTTACATTGTGACCACGAGGCCATGAGAATCATTGCTACAGTTAAAAGTGACAAAAACCACAGTGGATAAGGTCCGTCTTGTATTCTACCATTTGTTTCCTCGCCTTGTAAAAGCCAGTGAAATATATAAAGCATGTTTCACAATCTTATATTAATCACACGACAGAAAGTCATTTACTATGTGCTGTGTGTACAGTTTTAGGATGACTAAAACTGCAGGCTAGAAAAAAGGAGGAAATAATGGACGGAATTTAGAAGGGCTGAAAACTTGTTCAATTGAGAAATAAAAATCAATAAGTACCAAGTTCTTACAATATGCTGAGAAATCTGAGATAAATCTGATTGTAAATATTACTTTAAAAAGTGTATCGCTTCAGCAGCTTCAAACTGGCACATGGGAGTGTTCCTTAGTCCTTGCAGTAGATGAATTAAGAAGAAAATCTATCAAAATTGATTACTCAAGGACTTGGAGTCACATAGTAATAATGCATCATTTTAGGATAAAGTGGAAGGAAGCGAGGGAACAATGGGCCAAACAAGACAAAGGCTAACTGTAGGGTGTGATCATCCAGAGGTGGGATTTGTAATTCAGCGAGAAAGACGTGGTTTAAATACAGCACAGGCGCTCAGGTAAGAAAATAATGAGAATAAAAATGAGGGGGGAGAAAGAATAATAATAAAGGTATGTCTTTTGTCTGCGTTCCTTTGCCACCTCAGCTGAGTCTGGCACATCTGAGTTAGCAGCAGGCTCTCACCTCAGCCACTCGTCATTTTGTAAACAATCTCTAAACTCATGCGGTGGCGAGCCTGTTGCCCGGGTTACAGAGCTGCAGATCTTTAAGGCCCACAGACTCATTAATGATGCCAAGGTTGTCCACAGGTTGTCCAGGAGCTTTCAGAGTGTCCTCTTCCCTCAGGGAGGGCCAGGAGGCAAAATGAAGTGGATCCAGGGCCAGACCAAACCGTCTCCTCACCCGAAGAAGGAGGGGCCCTTCTCGTCTTTAGTCTGCCATCATCTACTGGCAAGAAACCTCCTCTAAAAAAGACTGTCCTCTCCTGACCTTCTGCACTTTACTGAATGTCACTTTTTCTTTATGCTCCAATTATTGTTCCTCTGCCAGCATGCTCCAGCACTCAGTCACTTTCTTTGTTTTCTGTTGGCCGCCATTAAATCTTTGCACACATTTCCCCTCTAATCATTCACAAAGTAAAGTACTTAACTCACTAAGTCAATATGAGATGGGGTTGAACATCACAATAGAGTCTAAGATGAAAATGACCACGTTCGTCCTGAAAGGGGAGCTAAATGAAAAAAAAAAGTCCAATCTAGGGGTGGGCAGTCGGATGATCTTTATTGTGCACGGTTTAATTTGCCTGTGATGTGCTTTTTAAGAGAAATCACATAGGTCAGAAATGTCATTAGAAAAAACGTGTCATTAAGTAAATAAATACATATTAGCTCTGTCTAAACTGAACAAACGCACAATTAGCATTGATACGTTGAGGACGCTGTCGCCACAGTACTGTTGGACTAACTTTCTTATTTGTCTGTTACAACGGAGCCAATCAACGCCTTTGTTCTACCATGTGGAACCTGGTAACCTGTCACCCTGCTGCCACGGTACTGTGGCAATAAGCACATGCCACGTGTCTATTCGGTTACAGGAAATGACTAGGTTACCAGTGGTCACATCCTGACAACAACGCTCTTGGCATTTTTCTTTTGCAGATTCATAAAGGTTTTTGCGTCCATACACGTATTGTTTCAAGAAATATCTGCGTCCCAAGTGGAAACAGGAAAACTGGGTTAAAGCTGTCTAATACTGTACATAGACCAGACCTGTATGTGGCGCTGTACATGAACAAACAGAGCTGCAGTATAAACTAAAATCGCAGAAGAATGCAGTGAGCTACGACTGGATAGCTTAGTGGCTAACACTTTGGTGCGGAAGGTTGCCAGTTTCAATCCCAGGTGGGCCCTTGGGCATGGCCCTTTACGCTATACATGCCCATACCTTGTAAGTCTCTTTGGATAAAAGCGTCAGCCAAATGTAATGTAATAGTAATGTAATAGCATGTGCATGAGGTTACATTCATTGTTTTCTTCTGGTCATGTGGTACTATGGCCTTAGTGTTCCCAAAAAGTGGTGTTTTGCCTATCAATTCCGCAATGTGAGGGTGGTGTTGAGAGATTTTTTTTTGCTTTGGGACATGTTCTCCAAAAATACAGTACACCGTTGTGATATGGACGAAAGGCCAAAACAATTTTAAAAGGACCTGGATGTAAAAATTCTATTCCAAATAATAATAAAATGTCTCTGATACGTCACCAGACATTAAGGAATCGTGTTCATTTCCAATACTGATATCACTGACAGCTTTAGTCCAGCCAGAATACTTAATCTGAAAAGCAAAGTGTCAGCACAGAAATAATATTTATGTTGTGTTTTGGTCTGATGCTCCACCCATCACCTACCTCCCAATCACCAAGTCAGTTTGTGCATCCAAGTTGCCAGTTCCCATTGATCACAAATGTCTGACGTTACGAAACCTACAAGGCCTCTTTATGATTCACAAATATGTCATGACAAAGTGAGAAACGAGATCCGCCACTGACTGGCCATGAGAGCAGAGTCAGGGGAGTCCACAGCCCAAATGCTTTATCCCACATTTTTAGAAATTACGCCAATCGAAAGACCACAAAGTTCTCATTAAAAACATGTTACTTGCTTATTCTAAAAATTGTGTTTTTCTCAATGGACGTTGGTCCATATAATGTAGTGTAAATGCTGGTTGCGGCCGCCACCAGTGGCTCTGCTCTCGACCGCCTCTGTACTGGAGACTAAACTCGCCGTTCTTGATATTGAGAAACAGACGGTGCAGGACTCGCAGCTTGTCATGGTAGCTCCTTATAGTAGACGCTCATGCTGGATTTAGTAACCTCTAGTCCAGGGGGAGGGGATACCACACTCTACAGCAGTGGTTCTCAAACCTGGTCCTCGTAACGCAGTGTCCTGCATGTTTTAGATATGTCCCTCTTCCACACACCTGAACTAATGCACCATCAGCTCATCATCAGCTCTACAGAAGCCTGAAAATGATGTAATAGCTTCCAGGTGTGATGGAAGAGGGAAATATCTAAAACATGCAGGACACTGGGTCATGAGGACCAGATTTGAGAACCACTGCTCCACAGTATTTTGAATGTGAGTGCAGCACCAGTTTTGGCCAAAAACCTACATACAGTTCCTGTAAACTTCTGCAGATTGACATAATTTTGTTGTTGTGTGTACGGGCCAGATCCACCATACATCACCACAGTACTGAGGCAACAAGAGGTTAATGACTTCATGGAACTGTTTCCACGATTAGGTCTGCAGTAGCAAAATGTTGTTACTGATAATTGTCATAGTACAAATATTAACATTTGATTGGCTCTGTGGCAATAGACAAACCAATATTTCGTGCCACAGCACTGTGGCAGTCGCCTTTTACTTTTATTGATATTATAACAGATTAAAGACACATTTACTGTCTGATGGTACGAAGCCAAAACACAATCGTCCAGTGATCTTTAAGCCGATTCGCCCACCCTCGGTCACATCCATTCCCAGCTCAAGAGTACATTCTCCAATACCTGCTCCTCCACTCCCACTCAGAGCTACATCCACCCTCACTCTGGCAGTAAATGATTCTGCTCGAATCCCAAGATGTATGGCTGGTGGTGGGAGGGCAGACCATTAAGGTTTTCGGCATTTTAGCAGGCGGAAAAATGATTGGTGGTCTTTGTCTATTATTCTGTTGCACAAAGAGCTAGCTTGTGGATTTGAAGGTTGGCAATAATTTACACAGAAGGTATAATTAAAAAGATAAAACAGGATTAATAAACATTTCATGACTTGGCAGCACCACATTGTGCATAACTTGAATGAATGTGATATTTACATTTTAAGTATCAAGCCATGTTATATGTTGTAGTAAGCAGTACCTGTAATTAGACCTAGCCCTGAATCCTAAACTCAGTGGAGTTACTGTCCGTGTCGGCTGACTTGTACGGAACTGCCTATACCATTGCACTCTCTTCCTCTCTTTTCTCATTGCAGCACAGAGGCAGACAAGGTCCTCCATCACCCTGACTTAGGTAGGACGGCTGGATCTATGGGCTGTAACAGGGTTGGTGAGGGGGGGTATAGTTGAGAGCCTGGCCAGACACATCTCCCTTTAGATCAATCACATTTCCCCTTTCTGTCCTTGAACCTCTCTCTCCTTCGGTTGCTTTCTTTCTCCTCTGCCCTATTTAAAGAGAAGGGATATGTGATGGGAAAGTTTAACAGTAAAATAAAAAAGCACCTGGTACATTTAGGCACCGTCTGCCTTGAAGTGCTTACTCTTTTGACAAAAAAGTAAATGGACAAAGTCTCTCTTTCTCTGATGTTTTTGTTCTATCTTTTTGTATGTAGATGGGCTCATCGTTTTGCTAACAATGGCTACACTAGTCTCTGACTAATTCTGCAAATTATTTCTGCTTTTCTTTCTGTTTTTTTTCCCCTTTAACTATTGTCGGAATCACTTAATCTGACTTGACATCGCTCTTATGAGACAGCGGTCAACAGAGCACCTTTACTCGTGTTTGCGGTGCGCACATACATGTGTGCATGTGCATGAAAGGCAGCGTATCTGCTGTCAAGGGTTGCATCAGCAGCTCTGAGTGATCATTGCTGTGCCGACACACTTCACTCTGGCACTGCCACTCCAAAACCAAGGAGCCATAAAGCATGGCTGTCTGCCTCAAAGCACCCATCCATCCACAGGCACTCGACACTACCTGAACCCTCTGATATTTTTCAGAAGCCCAAAGTGTGAGTGGCAGGACTTACAATGCTCATGATAGTGTGGCAGCAAAAGAATACAATACGCCACAGCCAAATGCGGCCACATACTGACATTTTTCAAGCTGTTAAGTATGTGAGCATGAAGGACATAATGCATTGTGCACGTTCAGTATAGCGGCATGACGCTTCTTCAACAAGAGACGCTGTTTTTACACCTGGTCATTAAAAGACCTGTTTTGTCTTGACAGTTTGTTGTTTCACAAGTGCCTTCTTCAGTAGGGGCTTTAATTCCATACTTCACTTCACTGGAACAAAAGAAGCCTTTTCTTTCATACCATAACAAGATGAAATAAAATAAAGATAATAGTGAAACACGGTGTAATAAATAGTGTGATACTGCAACGATAAGGCCGTTGGACAGAGACAGACAAACAGACAACCAGACAGTAAGACGGAGAGAAAACACCCACTTACCTATTGAAAGGATCCCATTTATAGTTGGCAGGATGCAGAGTATGCAACAAAGAGAGAAAAAAAAACAAATTAAAAATCACCATGTAATGTGTAATGTGAAATTATGGTTATTATCTCTGACTAGTGATGCACCCAATATCACACAGACTGGGGTTTGTTTCACTTTAATTTGCACCACAGACCCCAACAAATGACTACAATATAAGAACCTGCACATACATACATTTGCATTAACAGTAAGTATGCAAACCTCCGACATCAGATATCACAGGGGAATTAGACAAGGCTAAACCATATGAATAAAGCAATCCACATACTGAGGCTGATATGAACACAAACAAATAGTGTGTGTTGTGTAAGGTACATGTTTGTATCTCTTGCTTGCTCTGAGTAAAATTCCTGAGCCCAATTGATTGAGCATTGTAATCCAGGTCAGAACCCTGAACTGGCAGCCACAGAGCAACCCAAGCAGTGAGTCGGCCAGGTTGAAATTGATCCTAGCTGTCCAAATCCTCTATGTCATGCAGTGTGCTGATACAATTTTCAGTTTGACCCCAGTGCAGAGACAGTAAAGAGAAAGAAAAAGGCAGAAAAAAGGAGAAAAAGAAGAAGAAAAGTGTACGATAACCAGCTCCGTTGCCCCATACCAATTGCCCCAACAGCAGCAGCAGCAGCAACCCATTCATTTTCGTCTTAAGCTAATTTGTGGAGAAATGACACATTTGTTGGACCAGCTGATTAATCGATATAACTTCCAGGCATCACATAACATTGTGTTGACCCACAGCATCAGCTGACCACTGGTGAAGCAAATTAATCTAATAAATGTCAAACAACTTAAAGGCTCGATTTAACCGAGTATAATTAGTACGGCACTCTGATCCTTCCTTCCACTTAGCACAAAAAAAGCCTAAAGCCTACAACCAAACAAGCTGCCAGTCTGACCAAGGGGCCGTAAACACACAAACCGACTAATCAGAAACAGTGGAGGTGGTACAAAAGAACATGTATGCATGAGAGCAATTTGGTCATGAGGCAAAGTGCTTGTTTCGATCTCCTGATTCTGTGTCTTCTAAACACAAGCGACTGCTCAGCAAATCAGCAGTGTGTGCAACCAGAGCACAGCTGACAGTCCGTGCTGAATCGATCACTGTTGCAAAGCAATTTATGTTAAGGTGTGAAAAAATATATATTTATATTTCTTTGTTGACTGGGTAGAAAGCTGAGGTTTTAAGATTTCTGACATGATAATTTTGGACAATTTCTACATGGGCAAAAAAAAGTATTAGGATGTGTTGTTTTTGTTCACTCTTTTAAAACTATCTTTGTGTTACTAACCCTTAAGTGTTAAATTAAGAGGATGAGCACTAGTTACCATTTCTCAGTCATTAGTGTATGTACGCAAAAAACTATATATTTTAATGTGAAGGAGGTTTCAGTCCTCAGGACATAGATAAAGGATGGTTACATACATATCGACTGAAAAGGCTATTTGCATTGAAAATAGTCTGAATCCACATTAGCATTTTGGTACATTTTCAGAAGCGGAGCCCAATTAACAAAAATAAATAAATAAATAAATAACTTGAACCTTCTTGCAGAAAAAAAGAAAACAAGTTTTTCCAGGCACAACAAGCCCCGCCCCTCGCACATATTTTAGCTTATTTTGGTATCGATCCAGCTGATGTCATCATGTCTATGCGTGTGCTGATGTCAGCATATCAATTGCCTCCATATATGAACCAAGTCTGAAGTAAATTGTATCAAAATTGATGTTTTTATAGATATTTGACAAATCACTCGTCATAAGTAAATGGGAGAAGAAAAACTATTAAAAATTCATTAAAAAAATTGGAGGTTTGACCTACGTTTTCCAAAATTTAATCAGAGTCTGTAATCATAGGGGCCACTTGTAATCCATAAACCCAATTTGGCATAAATTCAACCAATAGTTTTGCTGCTACAGACATTTGAAAAAAATTTTTTTGTATTATTATTATTATTTTGATTAATAAAAAAACTTTAACTTTGAGTGTTTTCAAAATTTAATTAGATTTGGGTCATGGGGAAACTATAAATCCAATTTTGTATATATTTAACCAATAGCTTTGCTGCTAGAGCGTTAAACAAACAAAGTGAACCAAAACACAATACCCCTTTACTCCCTGATGGGGGGAGGGGTAATAAAATAAAATAAAATAAAATACAATAAAACTGAAGATGTAACAGTGGTAGTTTGCTTTTGCCTCCTGCAGATCCACTCCACTTCACAGACGCCTCTGCATCGGTGACGGAGGCCCGGCGGCACTGGCTGATGACGAGACCATCTTTGCGTTGTCGTCGGGTTATGGCAGGTGTGGGGTTGCCGTTATACGGGTCAGCGGTCCGGCTTCGTTGACAGCCCTGATGTCTATGGCCAGACTCAAACACAGGCTGCCCCCCCCACGCACTGCCCTGTTACGCAGCATTACAGACCCCCAAACGGAAGAGGTCCTGGACCGAGGTCTGGTCCTCTGGTTCCCAGGTTTGTTCTGTGGACCACACACACACACACACACACACACACACACACACACACACAACTGTAACATCTTTTTGTTCTTTTAAAATACATACAGTCACAGAAAAAATTATTAGACCACTCCTTGTTTTCTTCAGTTTCTTGTTCATTTTAACGCCTGGTTCAACTAAAGGTCCATTTGTTTGGACAAATATAATAATAACAACAAAAATATCTCATAATAGTTTGATTTCAGAGCTGATATTTGTCCATTTAACATGTTTTCTTAATAAAAACCAAAATCGCTTCAGTTCTCACATCAGTATCTATGACAAAAACAGTGCTTTTATTCATTCCATGTTTTCGTTTCTGTCTGTTTTAGTCACATGACACACACAGGAGTTAGGACTGGATTGAATACCCATTGTTTCTGATGACATTTGATGGTGTAATAATATTTTCTGTGGCTGTATATTAATATATTTATAAGTCTGTGGGGAAAACTAGACACCACGGTTTTACTATTTCTATATCTGTTGGAATATAATGAAAGCATTTCTTTATTTCTGGCAATATTTGACCTAATTTAATATAAGTACACAGATCAGCTGTAATATTCTGTCCATTCTGACAGGATCAGTGGTAATGATACTGATTATTTCATTCCAAAGGTTCCTTTCACTGGGTTGGATGTATTAGGCAGTAAATGAACACTGAAGCTGATGTGTTTGAAGCAGCAAAATGGGATGTATATCACGTTGAATACCATGTACCGGAATGCACATACATCGTGATAAATATCGTATCGTGAGGTTGTTGGCGATACCCACATCTATAATAAACACAGCCTTGGACAGAGTGGCGTAATTCTGGTCAGCCAGTTACTTATTCACACATATATATTCATTTTTAAACAAAAACAGAGAAAGAGTAGAGACCTGAGTGTTTGTTGGGATAACCCAGATTTTGCGGCGTCTTAATTTTTCGAGCACCGTTCAAGTACTTGATTTTCATACAGTGATGAGAGTGCTTTTCCTGGAAAATTCTTAAGTGCATCTTCGAAATCATGTGCTATTAAGTGAAGTACAAGAACTAACTAACTGACAGTTCCCAAACAGTGTGTTCTTTCCATAACGTGTCTTTTTGTGCGTTCGCATAATCAGGTCCGCACAGTTTTACAGGAGAGGACAGCGCAGAGTTCCACGTCCACGGCGGTGCGGCCGTTATCGCTGCCGTCCTACAGGCTCTAGGTAACGTCCACTGTGATTTACTGCTATTTTGAGTCATTTAATGATACAAACATACGCAGTCTCATGTGACAGTTATGTTATAAATCACTCAGACAGTTTGTGTCTTCTCGAGCTTTAAGCCTGCATAAAAAGTCTAAACTTGATCTGACTGAATATCCGTTTCTGCAACTTGAAAGGGGAAACTGATGCTGGCTTTCCTGTCACCACCATACTTATGTTATCTGACTTGGCAGGCATGGAGATTCACTGTGATGGACAGCTAAATGCAGCCGTAGGTGCAGTTCTTGCTTTGGTCTGCTAGAGGGCAGTGTTGCATTGTGCAGTAGGAGCTCATGGACCACTGATGGAAGTTATCACTAATTAACAATAGGACGATAAGAGGATGCTGAACTGCTTGACAAGACATGACTGAATAGTTCATTTTTAAATCACAATGCTACAAAGATAAGAACCACAGAAAGTATTGTTATATAATGTACGACCCGGTCCATTTGGTCCCAGTTGCCAAGTGTTTTTGTGCTCCGTCTTGTCACCTCCTAATGAGATGTGAAAAATGGTCGTGAACACAATGAAGGTAACCTCTTTAACCTGCGCAGTCGTGTCTGTTTTCATTCCACGTGAACTCACAGTGACACTCTGGCCCTGTGTTTGATCCTCCTCTGTGTGTGTGTGTGTGTGTGTGTGTGTGTGTGTATCCCTCATGGCTGGTACGTTTTCACATTTTGTGTGATGTGTGTGTGTGTGTGTGCGTGCGTGCGTGTGTGTGTGTGTTTTGCAGGAAGCATGCCTGGCATGAGGCCTGCTGAAGCTGGAGAGTTCACCAGGAGGGCCTTTCAAGCAGGGAAACTTGGCTTAACAGAGGTAGGTCAACACAAAACACACACACACTCACACACACACACACACACACACACACACACACACACAGTTATGTACAATATGTAAACAGAGCCACAAATGAAGAGGGATTTCAAGTTAATACAACGGTAATTTTAAATTCTCACTTCTGCTTTGCCCTTTTCACATTTCTTTTCATGGGGTTGTCATATATTTATGCATGAATGCAGATACCCCCCCCCCCCCATCCCGTGGGTAGTGAAAGTCTGAGAAAATCATTTTTGGTCTTTTCAAAAGGCAGCCAAGTGCTGGTCCCAAGCCTGGTTGTGTCAGGAAGGGCATCCGACATAAAAACCTCTGCCAAATAAACATGTGAAGGTGATTCGCCGTGCCGACCCCGAAAAGGAAAAGCCAAAAGGCAACCAAGTATGCAGCCCGAGGCATTCACAGGCTCCGTTTCAGTTATTCTATGACTGAATATAATGATATAATATCACTTTTAAAATCTAATCTCAGGAAAATCACAGCAGCAGAAAAACAGAGTTGGACTTCAGACAGATACGGTCCAAAGGGTCGGTTAAACATGACACTGAGCTACAAACAAGTTCATATTATCTGCAGAGGAAAGACCCCAGATGTCCTGTTCCAGCGGCTTTTGTTTGTATTTTAATCATTGCATCAATATTATTCAAGGACCTATTTAATATACTTTTATTAATATTGTCTCCTGGGTCAGTTTTTATGCACTTTTATTGATTTTTATCCCCATATATAGTTATATACACTCAAAGGTTCTTATGTGCATGCACAAAATGGCAAATACATTTTCTTTAATCTTTTAATCTATAAATCCTTTTACTTGAACCATAGCTTTTATCTCTTGTTACATAGTGTTTATATCCATATTCATTTTATCTTGTACGTACAGTGTCGGTTTTCTTTATTCCTTTCGGCCTCCTGAGCCTTTGCATTAAAATCTCATGTTGATATAAATCTGAATAACAAATAAGTTCTGTGTCTGACTTGCAGGTGTAAAAAAAAAAAAAAGTAATGAAAAGTGAGTGCAGAGAACAAAAAGGAAACAGCAGGGAACTGATTCTCAGAACAGAAACGCAGGTTAATTAAAGCATTAGAATCAGATCTGTAGATGACAGCCTTTTAATCGCAGTATAAACTGCTCCAAATGGATCATTTAAGGTAAGCACTCCTTTGTCTGAATCCTAATGTGATGATCCTGTTGAAGGTGGAGGGTCTTGGTGATTTGATCCACGCTGAGACTGAGGCCCAGAGGAGGCAGGCGCTCCGGCAGATGTCCGGAGAACTGGGACGCCTTTACCAGGACTGGAGCCGCAAACTGAAACGGGTAAGAAGACGGCCGACGGCGTCTGTTCAGAGCTGAAGTTGTGTCGCATAAAACCTCAAACGAGATCCAACATTTTACACCGTACGGACAAAAGTAATGGGACACGTTGAATTGAGGCGTTTCTTTTATAATATGGGTCTGGGATACAAAACAAGAATGGCTAATGTCAGAATGTAGTTTTATATGAACTCTCACATCTTCCATCAATCAACAAATTAAAACACTTCATAGTCGACGCCTGCAGCCGTTGTCTTCCTCTCCAGTCTCCCATAAACTCCAGTTTTTTTTAACTCCATTCTTTCTTGTAAATTTTAGATTCATCTGTACTGTAAGAAGTAAGGAAGCTAAATAACTTTAAATTTTAATACATGCTCGTATAGGCCGGTATCGGTATCGGCAAGTATCGGATCAGAAATGCAAAAAAATATCGGTATTGGATCCCGTCAAAAAATCAGGTCCCAGATTCCAGGTCCTTTTTCATAATGGAAAAGCGAAAGAGCCGAGTAGAGTCGAGTAGAGCCAGTACCATGGAGTGGAAAAGTGCCATAATCCAACCGCTAATCCAATCCAAAGTCCTCACCAGGGCCGGACTGGACCCTTTTGCGGGCCGGAGTTGGCCCCCGGACCACATGTTTGACACCCCTGTTTTAAATGGAACTTTGTAAATGTGAACATTTTCATAAAAGGCTTTAACTTTTTTCACCGTCCTGATCTGATGCAGCTGGTTCTGAAGGTGGCGCCTGAACTAAAATGACTTTAACGCCTCTGGTCTAGAACCGTGTTTACGGATCATTCGTCCCGGTGCACTTGGCCCCAGATCTTTAGACCGACAGGTAAACAGGTGTCCTCCACTCCAAATATTTGTTCCAAACATTGCCTGAACAGCAGAACCGAGCCCGGCCCCTGGAGTTTCCCCTCTGGAGACTTTGTCCAGTTCCAAGGATGATGTTTCTGTGAAATCAGTGTTTTGGAAACAAGCGCCCGTACTGTGTTGTAGGTCAGGCCTCGGTGGTTTCACGTCTAAAACAATGGCTCCTGTTTTGTGTCTTGGTACCTGGAGCACAGCTGCGTCTGCACCACATGATGAATGATGGATTATGTTTGAAGGATGGGAGGCTTCCTGTTTTTATTTCACTGTCGTACATGGGTTTGTTTTCTTTGGGTCTGTTAAATACTAGGAATAATCCGATTACTCTGGGATGTATTTAGACACGTGTCAGTCGTGAACAGTGGTAGAATGTAACAAAGTATTTTTACTTCATTACTATACTAAAGTAGTTTTTTTGCATTTGTACTTTACTTCAGTAAAAATAATAATGCATACTTTTACTTTTACTTCAGTACATTTTATGGCAGTTATCTGTACTTTCTACTCCTTACATTTCGGAAATTGATGCCGTTACTCGTTACATTATATAGCGTTTAGTGACTGGACAGTTTTTAGTGCTTTACACTGCTGACTTTGGTGCGGAAGGTTGCCAGTTTGATAGTTTCATCGAAATCTGTTTTTTTTTTTTTTTTACTTTTCATCTTCTTCTTCCATAAAAATCACACACACAATACTGACACCAATCTGTTCAAACACATAATGTAGTTGTGACACTGAGCAGTG
>JAPSES010000104.1:7409056-7421629 GCA_029822895.1 Maxillicosta whitleyi
ATGTTGAAATGATCAACACAGGCCTAGAGCGCCCTCTGGTGGTTTAGTGTGAAAATAACATGTGAAATGATATAATATTTTTTGCTAAAAGTTGCTCCAGAGTATAAGCCGCACCCCCGGACAAAGTATGAAAATTAAAAAAAACTGACTTATAATCCACAAAATACAGTAAATTGTACTTTTTAAAGAAGCCAAAAATTAATAGCAAGCCGGTCTCACTCGCTGATCCTATTACACAGGTGACAAGGGGGTGCACTGAGCATGCTCAGACATCTATGGACAGTCCAAATTCTATTCTCTCAGTACATTTTGAATATTTCCAATAAATCGCATATCCAGAAGGAGCACCACAGACACGTTGGGGATTAAAGCATTAAAGCAGTTGAAATGCTAGGTGTAAACTTTGCAAAAGTTATGGGCAAAAGTGGCTAAATGAATTAACTTTGAGGTCTAACTTCTTGAAACTTGACAGAATCACTCTCAAACTGCAAATATGAAATAGAAAAGCCACAGCGGTGATGTTTATATCCCTTATCAGTGAAATTGGAGAAATCATTATAGGAGGCCCAGAGAACTTTATTCACATTAAATCTTGGTCTGCATTAAAATACCCATGATGTTCACGCTCACATCGAGAGTGATGCCAGAGACGACACTTCCTTAATGAGAGCAGTGATGTGCTCAGTGTGGGAGAGCACACGCTGGCAGCCTCCTCCTGGGGCCTCGGCTCTTCTTTCTTGGCTTCAACCTTGCTTTTAAGTGAAAAGTTTTAAATCAAACCGCTTTCTTTCAACTTACTGTAGACTTCTGTGCAGGATCTAACAGTCTTCATCTACTTCATGATCACCAAAGGTTCTACAGCTGGATATGTGTCTGCTGGAGGATTTAGTCCCAAAGATGACCCAGAAAAAAACAACACTTTAAGGTAATGAGGACGGCTCTCTACGGACTAATATGGCATTACAAAAGCAAAGCGATTATTTATATTAATTAAAACAAAAAAAAAAAACAAGTGTGCACTCCATTGACATTCATCAAAATAGACGATTTTAGATAAAGCTACATTAGGCAAGGAATATTGAGAAATGAAAACGGAGGGTTTCAGTTAGTGATAAAATCTAGAAAATACGGTAAAGCACCAGGCAGACGTCGAGAAAACAAGACTGTAGTCTCAAGTAGATTATGACCACCACAAAAAAGAATTTCAAGAGTGAAAATACTTCTGGGAAATGATACTTCCTCTCTATTAAGGAAAAAAAACCAAAAACAATCCCAGGCATGTTGTTTTTCATTACAGTAATCTCATTTTAAGAAAAAAATATATATCTAACTTCGTCTAAAGAAGATATGGAATAAGTTGAAACAAGGCCTTGCATCATTTACCAGCAGAGATAGAAGGTCGTTGTCCTTAATTTAACAGTAAAACCGCTTGTACAACTTCTCAATTTAGGGAGTCTGTCTTAAATAACTGTTGTCATTGCTCGTAAGTGTAATGAGTTACTTAAATTGTCATGTTTTCCCATTAAGTCCATTATAGCCTTTCAGTGACAAGACCTATACTCTCGTTTTCTAAAATCTACCCCGCTAGCAGATACTTTTGTTTAATACGAGACAATTTGGTTCCACTGAAGTATATTTGACCTCCATCTGGTACTGGTAGTCCTGTTTATGTGTGTGTGTGTGTGTGTGTGTGTGACTGAAGTCTGTGCAGTAAAGTGCTACAGAAAACTTTGTACTTTCCTAACACCAAACCATCTATCTAACAATGTGTAATTTGCAAGGAGATCGTCGGAAATACAGCAGCACTCTAAAAACACCGAGCAGCACGCCGAGATCATCTTGAAATCTATCTATCCAGAGGCCCCGGAGAAGGTCACATCTAACGAGGCCATGTTCACCATGGCGACAGCAGAGTAATTCCATCAGTGTGCACCAGCCTGTCTTATTGTGTTTATCTGCAGGGTTTCCAGGTCTGGAACACTCCAAATTGATTGCAGTCCATCAGTAAATCACAGTCCCACAGCAAGTAAAACAATAAAACCCAACTAATTTTACTATCATGGCTGAAGAGAAAGTAAATGTCGGGAGGGAAAAAAAAAACAAAACAAACAAAATGATCAATAACGTCAGTAGAACATCATAGTCCACTCTTTGTGAATCTTTTTGTGTGCATCACAATTACTTTCTTGTACTTCTATTTATATTCCCCCTCAGGAAAGAAAGATACCTTGAGGATAATGGCTTCGCCGTATGCAATTACAAAAGCCTAATAAAAATGTGTCTGATGTACTATAATTTCTTTGAGTTGTCTGGAGTTACGCTTTTGATTTATCCAGGTGATCAAGGAAGATGCTAACAGTTAGAAAATAATCAGGTGTGGCTACAATCGAAGCTATACAGTGCGATAAAATACGAGTGCTTCTATTTAAACCAAAGCGTTTAGATTTTAGTCAGCCCTGCGATGAAGTGGTGCCTCGTCCAGGGTCTGCCCCGCCTTTGCCCATAGGTATCTGGGATAGGCGCCCCCCCGATCTAGATTTGAGTGCAAGCTAATGACAAACCACATCTCAATGTAATATTTAAAACAAAAGGGCAAAAAGTACAAACAAGTGGTTCCAGGCACAACAAACCCCGCCCCTCACATGTATTTTGGCATCGATCTAGCTGATTTCATCATATCTATGTGTGTGCTGATGTCAGCATATCAACTGGCTCTATATATGTGGCAAATTTGAAGTAAATTCTTACAAAATTGATGTTTTTATTAGACATGTGAAATATTGCTCATTATATGTAGGGGCTGGATAGCTTAGTGGTTTACAATGCTGACATTGGTGCAGAAGGTTGCCAGTTTGAATCCCAGGTGGGCCCTTGGGCAAGGCCCTTTACGCTATACATGCCTATACCTTGTACATCGCTTTGGATAAAAGCATCAGCCAAATGTGATATGCAAATGGGAGAAAAGAAAGATGTGATAAATACTTGAACTTTCACCTTCTTTTCCCAAAATATAATCAGATGTATTCTGGGTCACTAGTAATCTATAAACCCAATTTGGTATGAATTCAACCAATAGTTTTGCTGCTACAGACGTTTGAATTTCTGCCCATTATAAGTAAATGGGGGGAAAAAGAACTTTGACCTACTGTTCCAAAAATGTAATCAAATCTATTCTGTATCAATGGCTATCAATAAACCTAATTTAGTATGAATTCAACCAATAGTTTTGCTGCTACAGATGTGAAATTTCCGCCAATAAGTAGATGGGAAAAAAAGATTAGAAAAATTCATAAACTTTGACCTACTTTTCCCAAAATGTAATGACATATATTCCAGGTCTTGCAATATATAAATACAATTTGATCTGAATTCAACCAATAGTTTTGCTGCTACAGACATTTCAATTTCCGCCCATTATAAATAAATGGGGGGAAAAAAAAAGACCTTTGACCTACTGTTCCCAAAATGTAATCAAATCTATTCTGGATGGCTAGCAATCTATAAACTTAATTTAGTATGAATCCAACCCATAGTTTTGCTGCTAGAGTGTTAACAATCAAACCCCCTCTTTGTGTGTGTGTGTGTGTGTGTGGGGGGGGTAACTAGCATTATGGTGGTTATTTGTGGCCCGGTCGGTCGGGTTAACTTTAATCCAAATGAGCTCTCAAACTCTCAAATTAAAGGGAAGTATTTAATAAACAAACTCATCAGCATGCACCCGCAGTATGCATATGTTCCATCCTATTAATTAAATATTTAGACGCCCTCATCTATACGGCTGAGTGGTTTTGTTTTAATTGCAATGAACACAAGCGTGAAGTCAAGGAGAGAGTGTGACACTAGTTTGGATTTTCAGAATATATGAACGTGTAAAAGTGAAAATGTGTCAGCAGCGCAGGACCGAAGCCGCATTCAGGTCTCTTAGCGCGCGCCTTTCGTAACGCGGAAGGAACTACAGAAAAAAAAAAGATGAGTGAAAGAACGACTGCGGCTTTAAAAGCTATAGAGAAAACCAAGAAAAGTGCTCCAGACGGATGAGTTGGGATCAGTCACAGAAGAACTTCCGATATTGACACCATGGCGCTATCGTAATTATGGGGTTTTAACGGTGAGAAAAGGTAGTATGTAATTTTACACTGAGCCTTTGATTAAGAAGTACATTCATCAGTGTTAGTTTGCAAGTGCTTTACCTAAATATACAACATCGGCGTCGTAGCCACGGTTCATGTGGGAGAGACATAAAGGGAAAGAGGGAGACGACCACTGACAGATGCACCGGGGAAAATGATCCTGATTGGATGTTGAACGTTTCTTTGCCGTTTCAGCGCTGACTACTGTTTTTGCATGTGTGGGAAAATGATGGATGTGACACACTTCAATTTTTTTTTTTTTTTTCCTCACCAATCACAGCGTTCGAGGCAGAAGGGTGCAGACAAAGGCTGTAAAGGCATATCTCTACATGTAATAACTTCCCGCAATTTACTTCTAGTAGAGGAGGAGACGGTAGATTTGCAAAGTTGTGACAATCTCCCGTGGAATCGGAAAGACAAGTATATACTATAGAAAGTGGAGTAAAAAAAAAAAACAAAACAGCTAAAACAACAGCTAAAAAACAAAACAAAAAAACTCCATGCCATATTTTTGAATGACCATGAAATGGTTTGGGGATCAACGGAAAAAAAAAAACAATAACCTCGAGTTATGACAGACAGTCGACTGGAGCGTTTTCTTTTCTGCAATATTAGAAAATAACTTGGCCTTAGTTTGTTGGACTGATATTCTTGTCAGTGTGGTGCTAATGCAATGTTATGCCTGAAAGATGCTTGGCTCAAAGTGGTTTGTATTTAATTGGTTAAGAGAGTGTTTGTGCAGCAAGAAATTGTGGCATCTGTGATATGTTTGTCTTCTTTTCTGCGGGCAGGGTGTAAGCACTCATTAGAACCCATACAATTTAGTTTTCTTTAAAAAAAAAAAAAAAAGATTATGACAATCATCGGTTAAAAACAAAATACAAAACCTAACAAACAGAACAAAATGTTTGCAATCCTAACAAAAAAAAATAAAAAAATGCATATTTTTTTTTGAAGATTCAGTGCCATTTCCAAGTCAGTTCCTAAATTATGTTTAACCTTTATTAAGTGATTAATTTGATTGTAACATTATCCTCTTTACTTCGCATTTTTTCACTGTAAATCATGTATTTTTGTATATTTAATTTACTGAAATGCTCAGATTAACCCATAAAAACCCAAACATCCATCAGTGACCAAAATCACTCACTGATCTAAAATGTTTAATACTTTCTGATCCATTAATCCCATCAATCCATGTAAATAATTGGTGTGAAATGCAGTTTGTCATCTTTTCATGGTCATCAGATACGACTCATTTGGACGTTCAGAGGCTCCGTAGTTACCGTGGAAACACCGTCATCTTCTACAGCATTGATTTTAACAGTAAAATTCATGGAATTGGATCAATAACAGTGGAGACACTTATATTATGTTCAGTTAATGATATATTTTGCAGCAAAAAAAATATTATTTTTCTTGAGTTTTCTCCATTTTGGATATAATCTTCAACTTTAATGAACATCTACATAATCAGAACATTAAATAAATGAAAATACCAGATTTCCACATAAAAATGCTAAATACAGAGCATAATATTCAAATTAATGGTAAGAAATCATTTTTTAAAAAAATAGAAAAATTAATTAAGTAACACTGGGTCTTGATGGATTAAAGTTGAGGTTTATTGCAGCAGAAATAGAGAAAACGGCAAAAAAAAAAAAAGTGACTTTTAGCACAAAGATATCCGTAACTGAACATAAAATAAGTGTATCATGTAGTCATGTATCAAACTCTATAGGTTTTACTGGTGAATCGATGTTGTAGAAGATGACGGTGTTTCCATGGTAACTACGGAGCCTCTGAACATCCAAAAGGGTCACATCTGATGAGCATGAAAAGATGAATAACTGTATTTTACACCAATTATTTACATGGATTGAGCGGATCAACATTTTAGATCAGTAGGTCATTCGGTGGTTTGTCGGGTGTTTATGTGTTAAATAACAATTTAATTGAGTTTCACACCGACTACTATTTTTGTTTTGCTTCCTTGGCTTTTGTTTTTGCACCTTCTTGTCCTTCTTGAAGACTTATTCCTTTGTTATTTATTTATTTATTTGCATTTTTTTTTTTTGACCCAATGTTGCAACCATCACCACTTTCATACATTTTTGTAAAATCCACGATCGTTCAAGTGTCTGTACAGGAAAAAAAAAAAAAAAAAAAGACATTTCTCTGTTCTGTGTGCACTGCTAAACTCAGTAAATACACGATGACTGCGGGACTTTAGTACATTCTATTAAACACATACTTAGCCTTGGTGTGGAGGTGAATACATTAACAGCATTACATCTTGACATGTTTTAAGAATTTCTCTGCTGCATGTTCTGTAATCCATCTCCGACACCACATCCATTATGACATGACCATTAAGGGGTGCATGGCTAAAAATACAAAGCGGCTTTCATGTTTAGAAGACGGACAGTAGATAATAGCGTCTCCATCACGGTGAAATTTGAAGTCAGCTTGGGTTGCCCATTCATCTTGGCTCTCGCTGATGAATCCACAGATTTGTGGCAGCAACAGGCATAACCATTATTCTTCCTTCATTCTCCAGTTAACATGATGTATTACTGAGGAGCTGTGTACCTGAGCCCTGTTTCATTAGGAATGAAACATGGATTTTTATTTTATCACTGGGAACTATAGAAAAGCCCGGAATCCAGGACATTACAAAACAGCGTCCCGAAACTGAGAGAACTTTCTAAGAATATTTATTTATTTCCCGCAGTGGGCCATCCCGAAATGATTTTTTCAACACAGCAGTCGAAGTCTGAAACTGTGAATGTATACGGACGTAAATGGTATCAATTGTCGCTTTATAATTGACCCTCAAATATCGCAAATATAACTAGCGCATGAAAATTTACCTAAAGGAAATACGACAATTTCACCCAAACTGTCATTTTTCGAGTTAAAGTTTTTGCGTTGGCAAGAGGTGGTTTTTCGGGATTTGCCAAATTGATATATTACGCAAAACTGCAATGGAAATCTCTTTTTTTTTCCGCAAATAGTCATGTGAAAAACAAAAATCTGGATGTGGGTGGACGTTACAATGACAGAAGAAGCGTTTTTAAAAGAAACATGGTGCGGTATGTGTGGACGCACCAGGAAACCGAATTTTTTTGTAAATTTTAATGCGGAATAGAGGGGTAATATATAGTAATATAATAGTAAATCAACACGATATTTACGTTCGTCACCATGTTTATGGATTGACTTCTCGTGTCATCTCGCAATAACAAATAAACAAAATGATCGCATTTGTGATTTAATGGAAAAAAACGATATTACGCACTTCTGTTTTTTCGACATTTAGTAAATATCGGTAAAGTTTTGCACATAAGCCTCATGGAAAAAATGCAACTTATACTCCAGTGCAACTTATATGTCTTTTCTTTCTTTATTATGCATTTTATGGCTGGTGTGACTTATAATCCAGAAAATACCGTACATATATGGCATTTGTGAATAAGGCCCAATGTTCCCACTCGGATTTTGCGGTTTTATTTCTAATATCAGTATATGGAGTTAGCGCTAAACGAAACTCTTAACGCTTGCATGCATAGCGGTCACTGCAGCTGTTCTCTTGTATTTTCATGGATTTTGTTGTTTTAGTTTTATATCAGCTGACACAGTGGACGTTTAAGCATCATCCCATACACTATGACTGATAACATCACTGTAACTGATGTCCTTGATAAATACATGTTTTGAGTGTAAATAAATTGCCTGTTATTGTTATTCAACTAATTAAAAACAAAAACATGTTTTTTTGTGTCCGCGTATTATCTCCATGACATGAGTAACGACTAGTATTAAGAGATAAAATGTAGAGAAAACATCAAATTAAACATATTTATTTCACAGTTTTCACATAGTTTATCAGTAAATACATGTGCTTTTTTTGCTTAGTGGATGTTTTTGCATCTCCCTGAAAAATAGCTTCATAAGAAATGTTCAATCGCATAGTTTTTTTTAATGCCTAACAAGTTATAAAAACACTTAGGAAAGAAGATCTTGATTAAGGTTCTCGTAATTCATGCATGAAAGGGTTAATTGCATGAAAAATGTGCATATCTCTGAAAAAGAGTTAAGAGCGGGATATCTAAAAAGGACATATTGCTTTTGAATAACATGTTTTTTTAAGGGTTTTGACAAAACCAATTCACCATTTTCATATAATTTCATAATTTTCATAAAGAACCCTGCTTCCGTGTCTTGCATTATGCTTACCGCTTTCTTGCCTGGCATTTGTATTCAATTACAAACTAGTATAGTTTATTTCGAGGTCAAAAAGAAGCAAAAGTAATTTTCCTGATCTCCCTTGTACTGATGTGGAATTCCTATTGGCCATGTAATGACGCATTTGGCTTTTTTCGGTACCAAGGTTGTCAAGCCCACGCTCCTCTAACACACATAACAAATCCTTGTGAAAAACAGGAAACAAGGCACAGTGACGTAAAACGTGTTGCTGATATGATTGCCGCTCTGTATGTAGCTGTGAAAATGCTACGTTGATGAAATGTCATTCGTGACATCTGTGGGAAAATGATACTAAGGCTGTTTTAGGTTAGGGTGATAAAAAAAAAACAAAACGAAACAAAAAAAACAAAAAAAACAAGCATATCTCTGATTCGAGCTGCACGCACGTCATTCACATTATGCAGCGGGAAAAAAGATCCTAAAAGCCTGGTACAGTACACTCCAGAATTATATTCACCATAACAGCACGACAGGACTGTTTATCCCTGAATACGACAAAATGACGACAGACGGTTACACACAAGACTCTGTCGACTAAACACGCATGTTTCTGATTGATAAGACTAAATCATGTCATATACTACCTCCCTGTTCCACCACCACACAGTAGCACCTTAACACAAAGGTCCAGGAAAAAAACGGTGTGATGGTGATCCCTCTTTTTTACCACCATTGACCGATGTACACAGCCAAGTCGGAGGAGTAACAGAGGTGAGACAGGCTGGACTTTTATGCAGCGGACCTGCATTCAGGAAACAAAAGGTGCGGTGACTCAGCACAACGTGTAGTGCGACGTACATGCATTGGAAATGCTCCACGCACAATGGTGTTGGCTTTCAAAACTACCATTTTTAAGCAGTGATGGCACATGATTGAAGACTTTTTGGAATAATTAAACTTTTTTGGGTCGTTGCACCTATAAGCCCTGACATGAGGTGTTTCTTTATGTAGTCCTGGGGTTATGACATATCCGACTTACGTTCGACTTTACAACGCCAGAGTCTCGTCCACCATTACTGTATATATGTACTGTATTCTGTACGTACAGTATCTTATTTTTTACTTATATGTATATGTGTATATATGTATGTCTATTTAACTGTTACTCTTGTATATTCACAATACATCTGTATAGCAAGTTACTTTCTCTATATTGCTTTACATATGTATTGCATACTCTACGTACAGTATCTTATTTTTTACTTTTTTTATTAATTTGAAGTATAATACATGTATTTGGATAGTTATTTAGAGATTTAGGGGGTATTTAGGGGTACTAAAGAGTTAATTCTGACTTATGTGGAAATTCGAGTTAGTCGACAGCGTAAGAATGGAACTCGTTCGTAACCCGAGGACTACCTGTATATTATGTGTATGTATGTATGTGTATGTATATGTATATGTATATGTATATATGTATATATATGTATGCATAAGTACAAATATTTCAGTATTTGGCATTGCATCGATATACTATGATATTTGCAATAATAATGTTAAGTTGCATATTGTAATTTCTAATTGTATATCGTGTCTCAGATGTTTGTTTAGTTTTTTTCTGTTTTATATTGAGCAAAAAAATCGAAATAAAAAGTTAAAAAAAACAACGACAACAACAACAACAAAAACACAACAACAACGGAGGGCGAACAGTGCACAGCTTTATTTTAGCTGCAGCTTTGAAGCGTCTCCCAAGTTCGACAACTTTCTGGTCGCATTGATACGTTTGTTTACTGTACACGACCCGCGCTCATTTTTAAAATCCCCTCGGGAGTACAGGCACGATGAAGAACTGAAGCGATTACAGATGCTCACGATAAAGACCTACAAAAAAAAAAAAAAAAAAAGCTGTCTGATCTCAAAGACAAAGAAAAAAAACATTTACCTGAGAGAAAGTGGCATTAATTGGCATTTAAGTAGAATTATCTGACAGCCATTTCCTTATGATAAAAAGTGCCTTCAAAAAACACATTTCAGAGTTTAACCACATGTGAATTAGTAATTATTTCATCCTTAAGTGCTTGGACTTAAAATAGATTTTAATAATCGTGCATCAGTCTTGGATGCAGATTGTATTGGAAGGTATGCTATTACTGTAACACTGTGGAATCCAAGCATCCACCAGTGTAAAATATAATGAAAAAAAAAGGGAAACAAGTCATTTATGTGGTTGAAAGTAGTTCAAATGACTGCAAAGGAAACTGCTACACATTTATGCAAATAACTGTAAAGATTTACATATCCCAGCAACACACTTGATGTGATGTTCCCAATGTTTACCTCAGGGTCACACATAAAAAAAGGAAAAAAAAAAAAGAAAAAAAGCCAGCTGTCGCACCTTAAATAAGTAATACAAATTTCAGAAGATAACACTGTAATCAAAGTGCCTAATTTTGTGCAACTCCTCAGCAGCATATGGTGCTTCTGACGCCGTTTCACAGGCATGTTTCACTGCACTGTCGGACTTGTTTCATCTAAACTGCTTATCTCTATTGTTAGTTAGTGACACATACAGAGACGACCGCGAATGGGACTTATCAGCAGCGTACACTCGTCTCAACGGAGGAAACATCCCGCGACATCATAGAGTCTACACTGGTTTGTTTCTCAGAGGCACATCTACCTCTCTGTCATTCTCCTTCATGTTTTACCTCAGATCCGCACGCAGAAAAAAAAAACATTCATTTAAGGCAAACAAGTGTTTGCGTAGCGCGGTTGGAAGTTGTTTGTAAGAAAAAACAAGCGAGCACCTCTCCTGTTGTGTGAAGCTGGCACGCCTCTCTCCGTTTCGGTAATGATCGTATTGTCTCTCCATCTACATAAAGACAACATGTTATGATAAAAATAGTACAAATGTTGACAGTGCTCGTTATGATAATTTAGTCGTTAAAGACAAGGAAGTCGTGACATCTCTCCAGGCCAGCTGTAATAATAAGGGCGATTAAAAGCCGGCTCTTCAAGTGCCACAAAGAAAGACGGAAAATAAAGTTGAAAACAAGCACCACGGGCGCGTTCCTTCTCTAATAGACGTGCTTATATGAGCTACGAGCGGTTTGGGATTAATTATAATGCTTAAATATTACCAAAAGATTGCATCACTACCAGTTGAAAGTGAAAAGGTTATTTACATGGAAGTGTCTAAATGAACCTCTGCTGCTCTTTCCTCCTCACCTCAACTATGAAAGTCAGTACAAAACCTGACTATGACGTAAAAACATGGCTACGTTTTAGTAGGTGCGGGAAAGCCCAAAGCTAATCATGGCTAAAATCTGAATAAATAACCGAATAATGAGGAGGAAACTCCAAAGGGAGGTCAGCTGTGCTCTGTTCGGCTCCGCTGGTACTTTCTTTTTCCCTGTGCAGAGCCTTGGAAGTGGTAAATATTTTTTATTTTAAAATATCCTTATTATTTTTAAACATATTCAGCAGAAAACAAACATCACCCATTTCCATTATGTGACACAGGGACATTAATATTGACAGTTACATGACATATTATTGCTTAATGTTCCCTCTTTTCACCATAAAAAGGCACTTACTGTAGAATGTGGAAATGAACTAAATAAAACACAAAAGATGAAAAAAAGAGAAAAAAGTACAGAGATATAAAAAAGAAAGAAGGGTCAGAGATTAGGCTGTTTAACTATGAATCTAAAGAACTGGCATCAAATGCGTCTTTAAAGTATTGTAAAAAGTGCTGTGGAAAGTGGAAAATAACACTGTCCACCGCCTTCATTAGGAACTGATGCATTATCTTAATAATGACATAAGATCCACGAGCCTTTGGATTTACACCTGGTATTTAACAAGACTACATGGTCAGTAAATTAAATAAAGGGACAGATCTGGTTTTCACTAAAAAAAAAAATACAACATACGGTGGGTAATATTATAATAAATGTTAATTAATCCCTTACGAAAGTTCAAGTAGAGACAAAAATCCATTTAAGTGCCAAAAAAGTAGCACTGGGTCTTTATGGATTAAATTAAATACACAGCCCGGCCAAAAAAAAAAAAGGCACGCATGTGATATTGGACTGCACCACCTTTAGTTTTGATTCCAGGAGACATTCAGTGGATTTAACTGCACAAATAGCTCTGATCCTTCCATGGGTCAGTACTGCAGTGGTTCATAATGTTGGAGCTGGAACATGTTATTTCAGTCTAACTGCAG
>JAPSES010000104.1:7445042-7460254 GCA_029822895.1 Maxillicosta whitleyi
GGGGGGGGGTAGTTTGTAAGACCGGGGGTGGTGTCTCCATAATTACTGTGATGTACCTCAACAACCTCTCTCTCACTCTCAAACTTCACTCAGTACGTAGAGTTCAGCACAGCTGCAGGTACCAAAGTCTTTGGCTACCTGCCCCCCCCCAAAAAAAAAAAAATTTGCAAGGGCTTGGGTGGGGGCAACTCTATACCTACTCCAAGGAAGATGTGCTGAATAATTTAGAATGTTGTGATGTACAAAAGTAGTTGCTAAGGCACACACACGCATGACAATGTCACTCTGGGCCCCCCCCAACCCTGTGTGCTCGCACCCCCTGGGAGTTTGTGTGTGTCACTTGATAACCACTGAGCTATAACATAAGTTAGCTCATGGAACCTCTAGTATTACATGTGATCTTTTGAAATGGCTAGCGATGAAAATTCACTCCAAGTACCCTTTAACTAAACCTTTGAAAAGTTCATCACAATAACACTGTCATGTCCTCACACTCATCTGGAAACTGCATTTGGTCAGAGGGAGCAAGGTTTCATCATCGCACACGTATTCTATGTGTGTTTATGTTCAAGTGAAGGACTTGACTGGATGTATGCCTATCCTTCCTGTTGTTCAATATAAAACCCTGCTTTCACACACACTTTTACTCGTCTCGTCTCTCGAACCAAACCTTTTTCACTTAAAGTTTGCACTGATGCGATTAGTCAGTGAGCGAAGACACCGCGGTGCAAAAGAATAAGACAGTCTGTCCTTTTAAAAAAAAAAAACAGAGGCTGCTATACCACATCATTGGATTTTCACCTCTTTTAAACAACAAAATGAATAGTTTTAAAGCACCGTATTTTCTGGATTATGAGTCGCACCAGCCATAAAATACATAATAAAGAAAGAAAAGTCATATATAAGTCGTACTGGAGTATAAGTCGCATTTTTTTGGGGTAAATTTATTTGATAAAATCCAACACCAAGAACATACATGTCATCTTAAAAGTCAATTCTAAATAAAAATAGAATAGAGAACAACAGGGTGAATAAGTGTACGGTATGCTAACGTTACATGACACATAAACAACCAACTGAGAACGTGCCTGGTATGTTAACGGAACATATTAAAGAGTTATTCAGATAACTATAGCATAAAGAACACGCTAACACGTTTACCAAACCATCAGTGTCACTATAAAATCACTAAATCCAATTAAATCTTCATCCTCTGTGTCACTTTGAAACAACTCCGCCCACTCCGGAGATAGAAGAGACGGTCACGTCAGTTACCGCTAATGTTGAAATGATCAACACAGGCCTAGAGCGCCCTCTTGTGGTTTAATGTGGAAATAACATGTGAAATGATATAATAATGTGTTAATAATTTCACACATAAGTCGCTCCAGAGTATAAGCCTCACTCCCGGACAAACTATGAAAAAAAAACTGTGATTTATAATCCGGAAAATACAGTAATATGATGTATTTTAGCTCAGGGACCTGCAACAGATCTCTACCTACACATATCCCATCATGCACCAGTCAATATTCAGGAGTGTATCCTTAAGCAGAAGTGGAGGGGGGGGTGGGGGGGGACACCATTACCACAATATCGTCCTTACAAACCTGTGTCAGCTTCATTGACATACTGGACCTTAGGGGTTGACTGATTATTCAAAGTAATATGATAAATGCATTGGTATTTATTTCTATAGAGCTTTTCTCCACTGGTGTTGTACAACATCTTAAATTCCCCCATTAGCACAGACCAGTGGCACATTAAAGAGTCACTGGGCCCTAACCCCCCAAACCCACAACCTTCTGGATTACAGACAATCCACTATACCTCCTGAGTTATTAAACAAATGTATTGTAAAACGTCCCGCTTCAGCGCTGATCTCACAACCTCTTCACGTCTGAGAATAGTTAATGAAATGAAAGGTTCTGTATTAATTTAACGCCTTTCTGTGTAAGTTTCGATCACGTCTGCGTGCGTAAAAGAAACGTGTACTGGAGTGCGTTTTGTGCTGGGAGACAGACATCTGTTGACATTAGCTGACTGTATTTATAAGCTAAAATCATCTGGTATTATACACTGTTGCAGTGTGCAGTGAGGAGCGAAAAGAGAGGGAATAAAGCGCCTGAAAGTGAACATGAGGATTTTCAAGGTAAATCCAACCCAAATCCCTGCACAGAGAGCAGCATATTTAGTATGTTGTCATTATTCTCATGGATGTAGGCAACTAAGACTATGAGTAGTTTAGAAATGGTGTTAACTACAGCTCACGGCAAGAAACCGGCTTCATCTAAGTACAAAAGCATATGAAACCCTTACATGGTGCATCTTGAAGCTTTTCCAGTTGGATCATTTTTACGCTTTATGAAACATCTGAGATCTTTTCTAAAATGTTCCTTTAGATTTATATATATAAATAGATAGATCGATATTTTAAAAAAAGGTACCGGGATTTGCCTTAAAGGGGACATACTGTGCAAAAATCATTTCTTGGGGTAATTTTGCTCCTAGTCTTATAAAATGTCCCGCTATTTTCTGTGAATCACTACAATGAATTTGTCAGAGGTTCTGGTTGAGCCGTTTAGATTTCACTGCCCATGTGACGTAATATGGGGGGGAAATCCAATTAGGGGGCATGTACTTGCTGTCCAGGGACGTCCAACTCCGCCCACAAATAACGTCTTGATTGTCCAACATATTAATTCGATTTACCAACCGCGCACTGCTCTGCGTCTGGGTCTGATTCAGGATCAAACACATATGGTTCTATAACGGTTCTGCGGGCAGCCATAGTGATTTAGGTAGCCTTTGGCTGCGGACTCGAGGGGGCGTGGTCGGACAGAACACTTCGGAGTTCTTTCGAACGTCTCTGACAAAACGGCGCGCTGTAAAAATGACTGGAAAACAGAGCTGGTGAAACTTTTTAGTTTGGGTGATTTTGAGCAGGGAACTTCATGAACATGTTCTGTATAGTCCATAGAACAAGTCTAACTGGAGTATGAGAAGGTATAATATGTCCCCTTTAAGTTGTATTTTAATGGGGTCATATTTATCTAAACCCACTTTTATTAGTCTTTGGTTCATTTATTTGTGTATTTGAATCATCCAGGTGCTGCTAAACTATCTTTATATCCATTTGGCTGTTGAATTTGTTATGTTTTATAACTAGTTACATCACAACATTTGCACATATAAGGTCAAGACTTCTGACGAACACTTCTCCGAGTTCGACATAAAAACTGAAAATGTGTCCAAACTTCAGTTGGATTACCTAAAATGTTCAGTTTTTGCTTGAACAGGACGAAGCAGCAGGGTCAACAACCTGGAAAAGAGGGCGGGGTTCTGTGCATTTAAAGGGCCAGCGCTCAAAACAACCTTTTTGCTGTCATTATAGGGTTGAACATGGACCTAAGGAGCTGAATTAATGAAGATTTCAGACCCAAGCAGAGCATTTACAGGTTATGTAACACCTTTAAAGACAATGATGTGGATGACCAGGACATTCATCCATGTTTTCTTTTTTTTTTTTTTCTGCCTAGTGGATGAAATGTGCTCTATAAATAAAACTGAATTGAATTGAATGATGAAAACTTGTCTTAAAACATATCATTCAGAAGGTAGAGGCATGCTCAAGTCCTTCATATACATTTTGACCATTTCGATTTTTATTATAAATGTATGTTGCTTGAAGATGTCAGTTTGTTACTCCCTATTGGAGTTAAGTATCAACAACTTTAATTGCCAGAATCACTCATAGCTTATGTATTCACATAACTATTCTAGCTTTCAAGAGCCACTGTACAGCTCCATATGGAGGCAATCAAATGAAACATACGTTCTAACTGGCAGTGAAAAAGACACAACATTAACAAAAACAGGGGAAAAATTTCATTTCAGGTGATTATGCACCAATTAAACCCTAATTATGAATATTATATTAGGTCCTCATAAATCCTACACTCTAAATCTTTGTGGTTTTACACAGACTAAAAGAAGAAGCTTGTTAAACGTTATGTGAACAGCGTTGTAAACACTGAAGAATGGAAATGAAGCCAACACAGACCGCTACCTTGCTTATCATCACGCTGATTTGACTGAAAAGATGATGAAAATACAAAACCAACAGCCTCAGACTACACGGGAGGAAATCTGTTAAGGGACATAGAGAAATACCATTTAACATTTGGAGGTATACGTAATTTCTATGCATTTATCATGAGTACATATGTGTTTACCATAATTGCCACTTTTATGAATAAATTAACATAACATATGGTCACATCAGTGTTGATACTTGTCTTCTGTGGTTGCTCACATGATTCTTTGTGGTTATTGCAGAATTGCTTGGCACAATATGTTGTTATCAGACATAAAATATCTTGATATTATTGCATCATGAGTTAATCTGTAATTTTCCCTTTTCACTTTTAAGACAATGGTAAATCAAAAAGTGAGCAGATATGATCTTATCCATGGAAACTCCCACCCCTGTATGTAATCAGTCAGCTGGTTGTTGATTGAGCATTCTCCGTGGCAACTCCCCGAGGAGCTGTGTGAGCAAGACAGCCATCAGTCTCTCCCTAATGATCATCCTACCTCACAACCCTGTTTCGTTTTATGTGCCACATTCAGCTAACAGTGAGATTAGTGCGCCTGCTATCACACTCTAAATCCTTCGCTCTTCCTCTCGCGGTCTTGCCGAGTTGCCCTCTTTCACCTGCTCTGGCTTCTGGCTATGGCTATATTCTGCCCAGGCTCCCTTGACCCACGCTGGTAATGCATTACTCCCCAGATCAATTGATAGATTGGCCCTGTCGGAGCTGCCGTAACTAAATCAGCTGCTCCTGATGATTCAGCACCAACCGGGGAGCCGGGCCTGCTGTCACCAATCACAGATCACCAGCAGCTGAGACAGGTATGGACATTCTCCTGTCACTTGAACCTAATTTATTGCCAGCTACCACATTGATTAACCTTGTGCTGTGGTTCAAGCTTCCTATAAAAATTTGTGTGTTGGAAGAGAGGAGAGGGGTTTGACTGAAAGACGAAGGAGGAGGAAAAACAAAGGCAAGTGGCTGTTTACATTACTTCAGTAAACTTTCAACACCGTACAGACAGGGACAATCTTGTCAGTGAACACCCAGAAGCAAAAACCCAAAACCAAAAACGGGCATTGGGCCTAAAAAACTTTTCATTTGTTTACAGATTTACAGCTATTTAAGCTTCTACATCATTTATGAAATAATGTGCTTCATGAGCAGACTTGGGAACAGTTCCTTGCATATTCAGACTTGGTTGTTGATTTACCCTTGTTGGAGATGCTGAGCTGAGAAGTGGAAGCATTTTGTTCTTTGTGTCTCTGTGATTTACTCTGTTCTTTGCTAGGACAGCCAGGGGCTGTCAACAATCTCCCAGCTGTAGCCTCTAAAACACAACTCATGGGCCTAATGAACCAAGGCAGAATTACTTAAGCAAAAGAAGCTGCTGTGCTATAAGAATGGGAAAGGGCATTGTGTGTTTATAAAAAATGCATGATTTAAGTTTGTACAAGAGTTACAAAAAGGATCAAATCTCTGTGGATTCAACACCACATTGATAGATGTTTTTTTTGGTTTTGTTTTGTTTTGTTTTTGCAATCGCAAACTGCAACAGATTTGACCTAAAGCTGTTAAATTGTTTTTCCACATCATCATACTAATACTAAATAGTAAATCTAATGATAATTTAAAAGGATCAGTTTGTAAAATGAAAAAAACACTTGTAAAAGATGGAAAACCCCTGACAACAATCAAGTATTAAAGCAGAAACCTAATGTGCAAACCCTTGTATGAAGGTCACTCCTCAACAGACACACACATGCATGCACACACTCAGTGTACCGCTGGCTGTTGCACAGTTAATATTCTATTATGACGGAGGGGAGCTGTAATCTAATAAGGAACCTTATCTAATAGCCCCCCATTGTTTCTAAACTACTTTATGAAAGCAGATGCCACAACAAATACACATTATTAGGCTGAAGATTACATAGTATTGCACAAGGCCTTTTGCCAGCAGGAGAACTGATATCATAGGGATCAATATACAGCTGGCTTGCCAATTGCTCATTGGCTGCAACTGACACCTAATACATGTGTAATCAACCTGCAAAAGGGGATGCACTTTGTGTTTTGTTCTTAACATTTATTTATCCATTTAATTTAGGGTTAAGTACATTTAATCACAACTTATATTGTTCACATTATCATCTAAGATTGTGTCCATTTTATGGTTGAGCTGCTTCATTTCATTCATTTATTTAACCCATAAAGACCCAAACATCCAAAATTATTTACTGATATAGAAAGTTAAATCTAAATAACAGTCGGTCCAATAATCCAATCATTGCATATAAATAATTGGTGTAAAATACAGTTTGTCATCTTGTCATGGTCAACAGATATGACCCATTAAAATGACCCAGTAAAACCCATGGAGTTGGATCAACGATAGTGGAAGGAGACACTTGGTTTAAGTTCAGTTAATGATAGATCTTACTGAGAAAGTCACCCTTTCTCCAGTTTTCTGTGTTTTTTTTATACAATAGCCCAAACTGTAATCTGAGGTTTGAACGTCTATACGGTCAGTATATTAAATATTGGGAAAACACTTTATTTTAACAGAAAAGTTAAAAGTCACAGTCACATTTTCTGGAAATGTGAAAAATGACAGGCATTTTGGGACATTATCATCAGAACTTTGGAAGACAGATTAAACTATGAGGTTCTCAGGGATCCTCGGGTCCTGTCTCAGGGATTAATCCCGGAAGGCTCAATTATGAAAGAAGACACATACCTCTTCAAAATTATGATTTTGGCAATTAAAAAGGCTATTACTATAAGTTGGTTAAAAAGCGAAGCTCCAAATCAGAGACAATGGATGGACATTATGAACGAGATCAAAGAAATGGTGAAAATGACTTTGTACCTGCGAATGAAAGCAGGGAAGTTGGAGAAAATTGGATAAAATGGACAAAATTCAAGGACTTGGATTATGCACATAGAAATACATGATTATGTAGGCCTCTCCTTTCTTTTTCTTCTTTTTCTGGGGTTTCTTTTGGGTTAGTTCACTCTCTAAAATGTCTCCTGCACACAAATGTGCAGAATTAAATAAAGAGTTTAAAAAAATTAAAAAAAACATGCAAAATGTAGAGGATTATTTTCGAATAAATGGTGTTAAATCACTTGGGAAATGTTAAAAATACAGAGAAAAAAAGTCATTTGGGAACTGACACAAAAGTAGCACTGGGTCTTTCTGGGTTAAGGAAAAACTCAGTACATTTAGGTACAAAACAGCTAGGTTTTTTTTTTGAATAATAATACAGAATAAGAATTAGACCAATACACTACACCACAGGTGTCAAACATGCGGCCCGGGGGCCAAATCCGCTCAGCCTAAGGGTCCAGTCTGGCCCTTGGGATGAATTTATAAAATGTAAAAATTACAATGAAGATATTAACAATCAAGTATGTTAAAATCATTTTAGTTCAGTTCAACCTAAAGTGGGCCACACCAGAATAACCCATAATGATGAAAACTGCAAATATTTTAATTTTAGTGTTAAAAATGAGGCACATAGAAAGAAAGAAGAAGAAGAAAGAAGTCTGTGGTATTCTTAGAATATTCGGTCTGTTATTAAATGTGCATTTGTAGATCCACTGTGATCTGTACCTTATGACCCACATGTGTACTTATGTACTTATGTTTCTAAAAATTTCCAGGTTGGTCACATTTGTTCGTGTTATGTTCAAGTACAGTTCGTGGATGTCGACATTTTTGTGGCGAAATCTTACTTTTTTTCAAGACTTTGGACATTATTCATGAGTTCTTATCATATTATTTATATTATTTAACTAGTCCGGCCCACTTTAGATCATATTAGGTTATATGTGGCCCCTGAACTGACATAACTTTGACACCCCTGCTTCTTTATGAAGCGTCTACGGCTGTATTATCTCAGTCTGGCCAAATAACGTGGAGCCCTACCTTAGAAGACATGAGACCATTGCAGGCATTTGAGCAAAGCAATAACTCACCGGCAGTCGACACCCATCAGGGGTTATCTGGGAATTTAAGGCTGGCCTAGTACAATAAATGCCCCACGGCAAAACAGTGAAGTATGGCTCTGTTTAGGGCAACTTGAAGGTTGCCACATGGGCTGCTCATCAATCTTGTCAGTGGCTTTATAACTTTATCATTTTCTCGTGAACCTTCTCTCATGGTAAGAATTTACTAATCAGTGTTTTAACTTATCTTCAGTAGTTTACCTCTGTGTTACTGTTATTTTCACCGGTAATGAGAGAAACCCTGCCAAGCGCCGACAGAACGAATCATTGTCATTGTCTTGCCTTTCAGGGTCGCAACAGCGAATCACCTTCGCATGTTGATTTGGCTGAGGTTTTTACACCGGATTCCCTTCCTGACACGACCAGGTTGGAACTGGCACAATGAGGCTTGCGCCCCCTTGTGGCCACATTGGGATATATAGCGAAAAGAACCTTTCTCAAGGGATCACCTGGGTGTCGAACCTGCCATCTTCCGCACTAAAGTCAGCGGCGTTAACCAGTGTTTCCCAACCTGGGGTTCGTGTACCCCTAGGGGTACGTGGAGGTACTGCAGGGGGTATGTTTTTTTTTTTGTTCTTTTTTAAGAAGGCCTTACATAAACTGTAGTCCAAAAACTGTCTGCTGTGGTCAATTATTTTTATTCCAAGAAAACATAGTATCCTTTATTATTATGTTGAATTAAGTTCATGCTAAAAAAGAAGGAGAGAGAGCCCGACAAGTTTATGTTCAATTTAAGAAGATTAAATAAAATGATTTTCATCTAATAACCACGGTTATGCTCTATTTTTGGAGAATTATCTAGGGGGTAGGGGGTACTCAAGCCAAAAAAGGTTGGGACACTGGCGTAAACCACTGAGCCACCCAGTCACTAGGTCATTGTCTTTAGTCCAGGCATTAAATGATTTTAGCGCAGAGATTTTAACGCAACTTTATGCTTCTCTTCATCTCTTTATTCACGTTTTTTTCCCCTCCCCTTTGTTTGTGGAAGAGCAGCAGCGCAGAACCTCCAGCTGTTTTCCATCTGCATCTGAATACGGGCTTGTGTTGAGTTGTTTTCCATATATATGTATATTTCATTATGCATTTTGAAACATGCATTTTGTTTTTATGTCAGAGTATGCATGACCCCATTGGTCTTAAGAACATGCCAGTGTAATTGCGTTGTTGTCTTCAGTCGACTAGAGGCCCCGCCAAGGACAAAGGAAGGTTATAATAGTTTTGGATTTTTCATTATGGTTTAGTTTTATTTCGTGTTGACTTTTTTTTTTCTGTAATTCAGTTAGTTTTAGTTCGTTTTTACAGCAGCTTTGCCAGTTTTTATTAGCTTTTGGTTTTTTCTAAATGCTTAGTTTTTGTTTTTTTTCATATTTTTTTATCTTCCTCACTGTCATATTAAAAAAAAAAAAATCCCACACAGGACTGTTTTTTTCCCCAACTTTAATCTCCCTGTTACTAGGTAGAGTGGGAACGAGAATCCGACTCTAAACAACAGCTGATGATGAGATAATGATGGTCCGTGAAGAGCCTATCAGCAAAAATTGCTCGAGCGAAATAATTGGATTTCATATGAACCGACAATGAAAAAAAAAAAAAAACGAAGGAAATTATATCCATAATTTTTATGTCATAGTTAGTTTTTTAAGCACAATACAGTTTCAGTTAGTCCTAATTTTTCCATTTAATTATAGTTTTTATGTAATTCAGTGAACAAAAGTGTGTTTTCAATACTAGTTTTCATCATTTTATTAACAATAATAACCTTGAGACGGAAATGTTCGTGCACAAGCCTGACCACTTGAGGCTACTGCACCGATTTTATTTTGCTGAAAATACAGAGAGAATAAACCCTCCACAGTTGGCAAGGCATTTGTCGTCCTTGTCTTCTTCCACTTTCCACACAACACAGATTTGTGGCAAAATGCGCGCGCGTCAGGACAGACTGGCTACATATGCTATTCCTATTAAATCTCATTAAGCCCATTACACAACACAGAAGTTATATTTGTGTAAATATTTGTGTGCTAATGGGTACTTTTCTGTGTTTGTAAGTTGGAGTTATGCGTGTCTGTTGATTAAAAACAATCTTTGCAGGATCACACTGACCAGGACAGAGAACACGTGCAAGGTCAATGACAGTGTGTCCAAATACACCCACTATTTCTGTTCATGACAGCTGCTACAGACAAAACCATGAGCTGAGGTAGAGTCGGAATGATTAATCATGGACTAAGTCTGTCTCTCTAACCTTAAAACATCTGTGCCAATCACAGCCGTGCATGACAAAGATGGTTCCACGGGGACGAGGAAAAGTCGACGCTCGAGGAACAAAATACCTCTGTTGTCTCGAGGTTTGATTCGACAACATGCGATATAAAAGAAAAACAAACAGGTAGTGAAAGGAACGATTTAGTTCTAGTTGCTTTTTTTGTTTCGAAACAATGAAAGTCTGGGTTTTATTTTAACCAGTCATTCACATGAGAAATACAAGTCCATCTGTTTTAGTTCGGAGGAGTGGAAGTACAAAATTAAAGCGCAGCAGAACCTTGAGGGAACACGGTGCAGACTCCATCGTCCTCCACAGGATTAGACAAAAATCTACTGCACCTGATTTCATATATATCACAAACCCATTAATTAGAGGAGCAGATCTATGAAAGAGTTAGATGCTAGACTTTTTTTTAATCACTTCTTCTGAGGCGTGAGATTACATATATCTGGGGAATTTGCTGTTTTTTTGTTTTTTTTTCTATTGTTCTGCTGATACACAGGCACAAAAAAACCAAAGAAACAAGCAATCATATAACATAAGTAACAAAGAAATCATTAGATTTGAAAAAAATATTTACCTCAAACACAATAAGATGAGCTCAATCAAAAGTTATGGCAAATCTGGTCAAGCAATACTTTTTTTTTTTTTTTCTAATTGATGATCACTTGTCCTTTAAAGGGGTTATCTGTTGCTAAACCCACTTTTATTAGTTTTTGGTTCATTTATTTGAGCATTTGGATCCTAACAGTTGATAAAGTTTCAATTTGAACCCTACAGCTGCTGCAAAGTTATCTTTATATATATATATATTAGAATTATATTAAGTCCGGCGGGAGTTACTGTTACAAGCAGCCTCCTGGGAAGGCACCAAGGGAAAAAAAAAATATATATATATATATATATAACAACTTTATATAACAAGTTCTCTTATTGTATATATTGTATTTCTATTGTATCCTGCTGCTGTTACCCGACAATGTTCCAGCTTGGGATCAATAAAGTGCATCTATCCATCCATCCATCCATCCATCCATCCATTATAGCTAGTGATGCCATGACATTTGCACATACTATAAAGGTCAAAACTTCCAACGAACATTTCTCTAATACGGCATAATTGTTTATCAGCAGCAGTGGTTGTAGGAAAAACTGAAAATATGTCCAAACTTCAAGTTGATTACCTAAAATGTTCAGTTGTTTTTGTATTAACAAACACCACTTGCTGAGCGGGACAGAGCAGCACGGCCAACAACCTGGAGGGGGTGAGGCGTGAAGTGTCTCATTTGCATTTAAAGGGGCTTTAAAGCGCTCAAAACGACCACTTCTGTTGTCATTACTCAAAAAAAAAAAAAAAATGGAGATGGACCCGTAGAGTTGAATTAATGAAGAATTCAGACCCAAGCAGAACATTTACAGTTTATGTCGACCACAGGGAAATGTTTTAGAATGCATAATTCCATTTAAACAAGCAGCAAAATATCACTCATTTAATATCATCTTAAACTGAAACTGGACACTTGAAGCTTGACTGGATAGTTTAGTTTAGTTTAGTTTAACACTGCAGACGTTGGTGTGGAAGGTTGCCAGTTCAAACCCCAGATGGGCCCTTGGGCCTTTATGCTATACATGTCTATATATACCTTGTAAGTTGCTTTGGATAAAAACGTAATGAAACTAGACAACATTCTCCCAGTCTAGTTCTTCTTTGCTGTTTGTTTATGTAGTATTTTGAGGAGCACTCCCTACAGTTTCAGAGTACACATTGACTCCACCCACCGTTAACGCTCCCCCTCCGACCATATGCATTTGAAGGCAAATGGAATGGGAAACTTTAGCCGGACATTGAAGTTTCGGTCATTTGTTTAAGGAACATGTTCTGTATGTTATGAAAAATCTGAAGCTACTGTTGGGATTTTATTACAGAAACACGATGCGTTTCTCTTTTACTGTAACACGGACACTGAATTTTAAGTTTGCTTTGGAATCTCCTGTATTATTCATGTCATTCACTATTTTCCTGCACAAAGATTGTCATGAAGAAATGACAGTAGGTGTTGAGAAGGAACCAGTCGTCAGATGTCAGTTCTCAGACGGTGAAAAAGAAGATTTTTAAACCAACCCATGAAGGGATTGCTTTTGGTTTGTTTGTTTGTTTGTTAACACTCTAGCAATAAAACTATTTGTTCAATTCACACTAAATTGTGCTTATAGATTGCCAGTGACCCAGAATATATTCAATTACATTTTGGGAAAAGTAGGTCAAAGTTAAATATGTTTTAAATCTTGTTTTTTTTGTCCAATTTACTTATAATGGACAAAATTTCACATGTCTGTATCAGCAAATCTACCAAATTTGGTTTATATAGAGTGCCAGTGACACAGAATAGATTCGGTTAAATTTTGGGAAAAGTAGGTCAAAGTTCACTTTTTTTTTTAGGAATTTTTAAAATATTTTTTCCCCATTTACTTATAATGAGCGAACTTCCAAATGTCTAGAAAAACATTAATTTTCTTTCAATGTACTTCAGATGGATACGCTGACATCTGCACATGCACTTGTTGACATCAGTGGGGTGTGGGGGGGTGCACTTGTTACCAAAGTATCTGTTCACCTCAACTTTTTTTTCCTGCTTTTGTGACTGTGGTCCTGTTCTTAAAAGAAAAAAGATAGAAACATAGATTTTTTTTTTTTTTTTTGTTTGGAAAAAGTGATTTGAGGTAAGGGAAATGCCATCAAGTCTTAAAATATATTGCGCTCGTGTTGGCGGTGCCCAAAAATGAATTCCTAAAAGCCAATCGAAAGTCATTTCCCTCTCGCGCGGCTTTTGTCTAGTTTAATAAGAAAGGCGCTGCTTAAGATTTGATCAGGAGACTTGGAAGAGGAAATATTAAATGACCTGTATGTCAACAAAGAAAGGAAGAAATAAAAGTAAAACACAGACGTAATCAGGGGAATAAAAGGGGAAGCTGATCAGCATCATGTTTGTCAGTGTGTGCGATTATTTTATCTGCATCCCAGACGGTACGCGCGCACTTGGCGAGGATAGAATCGTCAGAGGAGGTAACTCACGTTGTTCATGTACTCGCTCAACAAGTCTTGGAGGGCCTGTCGAACGGCGTTGCACTCGGCCACGATGCGTTCACGCCGGTCGTCACGTGTGCACGAAGAGTCAGCCATTAACGCTGCGCCGCTGATGATGCTCTCCAAGCGCTCCTCCAGAGAGGGGCGGAAACGTGCCTCGCTGAATGTCAAAGGGTCCAAGATGATCTTGTTCTGTAAGGCCAAAAGACAAGTAAAAGGTCAGGACAATAGTACAGGATCAATTGGACTGAAGAATGACCGGTGGAGGACGAAACGGAAGTAAAAAAAAAAAAAAAAAAAAACATTGTTGTAGGGATATAATGAACAAGTTAGAAACTAGATATAAGCAGTGATGTGGGAGAAAACAAAGAAAACTAGACTATTTGCGTCTGTTTACATGAAAAATGTGCGTTGTTTCCTTTCAAAGGCAAATACGAAGCACACAATCATGACACACACTTAAAGAAAATTGTGTTAAAGCAGATCTAAAACAAAACACATGGTTTCAGACAGCAAATACTGAAACGTCTTAGAAGTATGTGTACAAAAGAGCTGCAAATAGCGTGTGAATTTTCAAGCCACGTTTTTTTTTTTTTTTCCACCTCAAAGGGTTTGAGATAATGTGAGAAAATTAGGTTAAAGCCAAACCCATTTTTTTTTTAAGTAAATGCACATAATTGAATACTATTTTCATGACTACCATTTGCATAGAATTACACTGACATCAAGCATCAATAATTCATATTATTTTATTTTTTTATTAACTTTCTGTTTTACACCACTCTAACATGCTAGTTTTTCTAGCAAAGAAAAAACAAATGAAATAATGTTACTCCTGCTGTTGAATGTATGTTTACATGTTATTTATTAATGTTGAAAAGATCAACTTTGGGCAAAACCTGAACAATTATATTTAAAGGTTTTATTTATTTTTTTTTTTTATACGCAATTTATTAAACCAGACAAACAATGGAATATTGTTTTGTTAAAGCTCTTACATGTTGGTACGCTGACACTTTTATTTTGAAATACATCCATGTCATTTACACATTACTATATGTGAATAAAATGGTAAAATATTTGACTTTTTTTTTTTTTTTTTTTTTAGAATTGTGTAACTGATTGTACTAGTTCTGTATTTTGTCTTAAATTCTAAATAACAGTCAGCAAACAAACTATTGGCTCATTTTGACATTACTAAGGAACAGTTTTCTTCAATGATAAATGGGAAATATCGCATTATTATTGTTATCGCAATGCTGTACATCTATATCACATGTTGCAAATTTTGCCCTAAAAATAAACCTTTGGGAGAAAATTATAGTGAAGATATTAACAATTGCTGGTGTCATAATTTGTTTTCATTCAGACCCACATCAGTCTATAAGGCAGTGAGCTGCACAATGTGAATAACTTAAACAAATATGAACAACATGACATGATTTAAGACAAGTTTGCAATTTCAGGAAGAAATTATTTAAACTTTCGGGGGTGATCCGGAAGAAATCCTGGATTCTGGATCAGTTTGAAATTTCCGTTAACATTGGGGTCAATGGGGCCAAAAATTTAGTTTCTCAGTATCTGGGTTAATTATTGACCAAACCTAATACAATTTTCAGGAAATTTTTGTTCTGAGACAAGGAAGAGATGATTAAATTTTGGAGGTGATCTGGATAACTGTGTGGATCCAGGAATTTTTTTAAAGGATTCTCTATTAGTTATCATTGGCGTTGCTGTGGTAATAATAACAAAT
>JAPSES010000104.1:7471174-7485797 GCA_029822895.1 Maxillicosta whitleyi
ACATAGAAATTTTTTACAAAACCAAAAAACAAAAAAAAAAAAAAAAAAAAAAAAAAAAAAAAAAACCCATGAGAAGTTGATACTCTTTCAAAATATGGTTTTAAAAAAATGCTGTTTTTATAAAATGTCATTTTCCCATGAATTGTTATTACCAAATGTCAAAACTTAAAGCATCATCCCATATCCAACATGATCTTTAAAGTAACAGTGTTTTGAGGTGGGGGTGGGGGGTAATTATCACCAGCAGGGCTCACCTGCTAATCCCTATTCATTAAACAGCATTTACCACAAATACAATGAAAAAGCAAAGGTAATTAGAAATCAGAGCATATAAAGATGCAATTAACATTTAAATTTATGTTTCTTTGTCCCCAGCTTTGCTCTGTGGGGACTGAGGAGAAAGGGGTGGCAGAGAAAAGAGGACTTTGTTAATTACTCAGCAGGAGCTTGAGCGGACCCCCCCATACGCTCCGAGTCACACTGATGCCCCTGCGTTTTAATGAAGATTAAGACCACTCGCGACACTGGAAGGTATCTGAACTTCCACAGTGACCGGGGAAAATGATGCTCCTCGCTGCAGTCCCACTCTGTCTGCATAAGCAGAGGTGTTGCCATGACGCTGTATATCTCCCGGCTCGCCATCAGACATGTGGTTTTCAGTAACAAGGGCTTTTAGACACAGCCCCGACTGCTGCAGTGGTGGCGTTCGAGGAATCTAACTGATGGATGGTTATGGGATAAGTCATGAAATGCCTTTCGCTGTTTGTTTTATGTCTATTTGAGGACACTTTGTGCAGCTGTGATCAAGTCACTCAAGTCAGTCTGCGTTCATCTCGTGAGATTAAATTCCTTTTTTGTTGATTTCCCGTTCGGAGAAAAAAAAAAAAACAGGACGTACACACTGCACAACAGAGGCGAAGAAAAATAAAAACCTCAACTGTCTCCAGATGAGACGAGACGTGTAGGAAAACAATAGCATTTTATACTGAGATGATTATCGTTCGAAAAAATTATCTACATTTATTGGGGTTGTAATGGTTTTCGATTTTAAAAGGGTTTATTTTGTTTACAGCAGTTACAAACGGTGCCATTCTTTCACTTGCAATCATACTGCATCATTATGCTAATTTAGTTTCACTGTAAAGATTGTAAAAAGTTCCAATGTTTTTCTCAAAAAGCATGATTTAAAACCTCTTTTTGTCTTTTTCTATGCGTCTTCCATTTATCTTAATAGAACTTTTTATGTCCTATGTTCATCACTATAACATGGTGGCTACATTGCTAGGATGTAGCTAGGATGTACATTGCTTGATCTAGCTAGGATTTTATTTTAGCGGGATGGAGGGAGCACAGTGGGGGAGGGGAGGGGGGGGGGTGACTGAAAACTCGCTCACTGCCACCACCAAAAACTGAATCTACGTGACCGACCATGGTGTAGTTTTCAAATGAATCCAGTCAAAATGCCATTACACTGTATTGAAAATTTAACGTAGCGGGAGAAAATTAGCGTAGTGGTCCAAAACTATAGCGTAATGGGCCGTGATCGTACTTTGCACTCGCTAGAACCCTGTACGCCGTTTATGTTTTATGTGTTTTTTAGGTAAATTTATCGTGATTCTTCAGAATCTAAAGCGGGGTACAGACATATGGTAAGATTTCTTATCTGTTACCGACCCCCCCACACAAAAATCAGGCGTTGAACCGTTGTGATCGTACACGGCACACATAACAATACACGTTCTCAGTTGGTTGTTTATGCGTTGTGTAACGTTAGCATAAAGGACACTTATTCAGCCTGTTGTTCTCTATTCGATTTTTATTTATAATTGTCTTTCAAGATGACATGTCTGTTCTTGTTGTTGGATTTTATCAAATAAATTTCCGGCAAAAATGCGACTTATACTCCAGTGCGCCTTCTTTATTATGTATTTTATGGTTGGTGCGATTTATACTCCGGAGCGATTTATAATCTGGAAAATACAGTAACTTTCAACACACCTCAGACCGCAGGATAATCTTATAAAACGTAAGAAAATCTGGCGTTTGCTGTCCTTGGTCCTGAAAAGGGGATAATTGCGACAAAAACAGCCTAATTATCTTTAAGTGCGCACCCCGCTTAACATGACTATAAACGTTTATTTAGCCTGGAGTGTGTGCGCCATTTCACTTCCTCTGTGTGTCTGGTGTTTACAAATTAAATGGTACCCACCTAAAAATGCTGAGACATATACCGTGTGTTGTTTTATGTTCAGTCAAGCAAAGTGTATATCAAGTTGTAAGACCGTAACGTCCCCATCTCTGGTTTGTGCTTTTGCTTCTGTACCCGGCGAAGGGAAAATGAGGAACACACGACGGAACCGAGGGGAGAAAAAAAAGGAGAGAAACTGGATGATACAAGGAGATTCAAATACAGGATACAGGCTCAAGGTTTTTACTAGCGTGCCCTGGGGCAGACTGGAAATCTAGAGTAGAACCTTCTCCCTGTGGATTGCTTCACCTGTGGGCTGTCAGCGAGTGCAGAAACACCAACAAAACTCTGCAAAAACATGACTTTGAAATAAAAGAGTCCAAAGCTTTTTTTCTCTCTCTCTCTCTCTCTATATATATATATTCTTCCACACAAGGCTTTGTATCCTTTCTCTCCTTTCCTTTGACGAGTTATTTGTCACTTGATCATATTGCCGCTGATGTGTCACAGTCTAATATACACGGCCATTGTACCCTTTTTAATATACAATATGTATTTATATATACAAAAATGTTTCAGTATTCTTACCCAAAGAACTGTCTGCCTGAAAATACAAATACATGCCTGAGGATGCGGGAGGAATAACACACCAGATACTTGTGATGCTCAGCCTTACAAAACCATCAAGAGGCCCTGTCCGGTTTCCTTTGGCGCAGACATAAATATACATATCCCCCATAATTGAAAACCGCGCTGCCACATAGGGACTTGTCTCCATTTGAATATGAATACAGTTCTCATTTCATTTTCTGCTTTTTTCAAATTCTGTCTCGTAAAAAAAGATAACCCCAAACCTCACTCGCCACCACCCCTTCAATAGAAATCATTCCGCTACACTCTGCCTATGTTCATCCCAGTGACCTGCCCCCCCTCCCTTCTTTTTTTTTTCTTCTCCTAAATCAACTGTGCTCAAAATCAGCCACGAATGGCTTCTTCGACTTCACAAAAGCGTTCCCACTGAACAAAATGTCTTAAGATTAGATTTTACTGCAAAAACTACAAATGCAAAACAAGGGAATAATAGAAGTGCATGGGTTTTATTGTCGCTTATTGTCGCAGTGTGTGGACACTACTGGTATCAACAACTACTTTTTTTTTTTTTTTTTCGACTTCTTCGGTTACTTGGGTATAAAAAAAAAAAAAAAAAAAAAAAAGTCAGAGCCTGGTTACATTCAGCATCACACCTCAAAATCCCCCAAGCACTGAACAGAAGTGAGCAGCCCTACCTTGCGTTCACTCTTTCAGATTGTTCATCAGTTTTGTCTGAGATGATTTTAGAAAACGTGTGAAAGCTTACAGCCTTCTTTCTGTTATCCTCTGCTGAATGACACTGCTAAAAAAAAAACCAAACAAAAAAGAAAAAAAAAAACTTTGGGATTCATCCGACAATGTGACTCAAGCTCAGATTCTCTGCTAATGAGACGTTCTTATCAACGTTAACCCATAAAGACCCAAACAGCCACTAACAAACAACACCATCTAAACTGGTTAATACCTGTTGATCCACTAATCCTATCAATAACTGTTGTAAAATACACTCATTCATCTTTTCATGGTCATCAGATATGATCCATTTGGACCTTCAGAGGCTTCGTAGTTACCGTGGAAACATAGTCATCTTCTACAAGAGTGACTCACCAATAAAACCCAATGGTCGGATCAATGATAGTGAATGGAGACATTCAGTTATTGATATATATTCCTAAGAAAGTCACATTTTCTTCAGTTTTCTCCATTTCTGATATAATAACCCTCAACTTTAATCTGAGTTTTAATGACCGTCTACATGACCAGTGAATTAAATATAGGAAAACACATTATTTTCACTGAAATATCACAAAATAACAATAATACTACATGAAATGGTGATAAATCCCGTCAGAAAGGTTAAATATAGAACAAATAATTTAAAAACTGGCACAAAAGTAGCACTGGGCGTTAACTAGAAGTCAAGATTCACATCATGTTTTTATTACATATTAATATAAGCTCACAGTAACTGCTCACTTAAAAAAAAAAAAAAGAAAGAAAGAAGAAGAAGAAAATATACACCTTGGAGTTAACAAATGACCTTGACTACCAATGCAGACCAGAAAACCACCAAAGTATAGGTTGTCAGATCAAATGCGTTTTTTTTTTTTTCCAAGCGTCACATGAGAAAAAAAAAACAAAAACAGGGCACAGACTAAAAATATTTAATTCCCTTATTTATAAAATGCAATGCAATTAAAGATTGCGGAGAGGAAAACAATAATATCAGCTGTTTGGAGCCGTTCACAGTTACATTAATTGACCGATAAGTAGTAAACAAATGCTAAAACTACAAACAGTAGGACAGCAAAGCAACATGAAACCTACCAAACTGGACTAAAAAGACACCCCAGTGGAACAGCATTTAATAGTTTGATGCAAAGCCAGCACAATAGAGCGGGACCGACAGTACATTCCTACATCAGTCATGTTCTCATTTGCCAAGCATGGAAAGCTCTAAATCAGTAAAAAAAGCTACACACTGTTTTCACACCACAGATTAGATCATGGTCTTTAACTAAAGATTTACCATCATTTGCTTAATGTCCAATCACTTGTTTGGGTTTCACATGATTTCCTAAATGAGAAAAATGTATCCGCAGAGCTCCTCGTAGCAAATATGCAACTGGGTATTAACTGCTGTGTGGAAAGAAGATTTGGATGTGAAACAGACAGCCGGTCGTTTTGGCAAGAAAAAAAAGGGTCATTTTCAAAAAAAAAAAAAAAAAAAAAAAAATTCTCATTTAAGTTAAATGTAGCTTTTTCTAGGCACTGTAGGCTCAAACTTATTTCCTCTTGGATGGCACGGAGGCTGAAAGTGAGAGAACAGTGGCACAATATGCAATGTACGCACTGTGGATGCTTTAAAAAGAAACCATTACAAGATTTAAATGACTGGAAAATGGATAAAGGCTAAAGATGTGGAACTAATGAGATGAAAACATAATACCAGGAAATCAGAACTATGAAAGGGCCTTCAGTGTCTGAAGTTACAACAATGAGAGCTGTGCGAGGTAGAAAAGAGGCTAATTGTGCGGCATCACTCAATATATTCTGTTCAACTCATTAGCATCACAGAAAATACTAAATATACGAACTAAATAGATTCCAGTTTGACTTTTACAGACACCTGACAAGCGTCATGGGTGACATTTTTCACTCGTTGGTAAAAACTGGACCCACATTTTTCTCCTCGTCCTCTCAAAAAACAAGAGAATTATTTCGCACAACGCTGCGAGGAGGTTCTGAGTGAACGCAGCTTCATTGTGACGGCTGTGGATGAAGTGTAGATTTATGTGCATTTGTGTAATTTAGCTCTTTGTGTTGTCTTGCAGGCAGATACAAACTAGTGCAGAGAGACACTCATGTTACTGCATTTTTATACATCCAGTCTGAACAATGCTGTTACTGGGAGGAGTTCTATACAGAGCACCCAAGCCCAAATAAATAATAATAATTACAATAATAAATAGGACCTGAATTTTTCTGGCTAACTGTGTGCAAGATAGCTACCAAGAACTGATTTGAATATAACAAAAAAAGAAATGCACACTGAAAACACGGGGAGAGGGCAGTGTAACTGAAGGTAAATATACTGCCACACACATCTGCAGTACATAATTTAGACTATACATGTTTTTTCTACCATTAAACTTGTTTGTTTAACCAAAGTGGTTTACGCCACTGGTGCGGAAGATGGCCGGTTCGAGTCCCAAGTGGCCCATTGGGAAAGGCCCTTTACGCTGTACATCCCTATACCTGCCCACAAGGGGGCACTGCCCCATTATGCCAGTCCCAAGGCCGGATAAATACAGAGGGTTGTGTCAGGAAGGGCATCAGATGTAAAAAATAAATAAATAATAATAATAATAAAAAATTGCCAAATCAATATGTGAATTTGATTCACTGTAGCGACCCCTGACGGGAAAAGCCAAAAGAATAGTAGTAAACTTGTTTGGCTAATATAACATGTTCTTCAGTGAAGTTGCAAGAGTTGATTAAAAATGGTCATAACATACAAAAATGTTATATTGCTTGCACTTGAGAATTGGAAAACAAAATGTCCTCTACTTAAAAAATAAAACTGATTTCAGGACTTAAAACAACCTGTTTATATTGGTTGCATCGGTGCACGTTACATTTCATTTCGGTTTACTAGCATGTAATATAGACACTTAAACTTCACTTCAGCTTTATATATATATATTATATTAAATATTCACACATCATTTAAAAACTAAGTTTTCTTTTTTTTTTTTTTTTTACAAAAGAAACAACACAAAACAGCCCGTCCTTTTCCACATATCAATGAATTTACAGCAACACAGTCCTGACAACAATAAAAGAATGTAGTTCATTTAGTTTTCTTTTGTATCAGACACGTAATCAGTTTCTCATACCTGACATGTTTTGGCAGTAAACTTATGTCTTCATCAGAACTGTCACACTGTGTGACGCGTTTTAACATGACGGATGTTCATTGACGTTCATAACACGTCACACACCATGTGACACCTCTGATGAAACCGGAAGTTTACCGCCGAAACATGTCAGGTATGAGAAACTGATTACGTGTCTGATACAAAAGAAAACTAAATAAACTGTAACAACATAGACACTATAAACCTTGTTGGATTAATAAACTAATATGCTACAAATTAGTAATCGTGTATCTAATAAAATAAACAAAAGCGTATGTAATGCAGGAAACAAGGTCAATCACCTCACTGAAGGAATTTAAACACAGGGTCCCATATGTGGTCACTTTGCCTATGTCATCATTATTATCATCAAAGCGTCTTTGAGTGTCCAAAAAAGTGCTATACAAGTTTGATGTATTATTATTATTATTGTTGTTGTTGTTGTTATTATTATCATAGGGCATTTATAGATGCAGCGTTTGCCAGTTCAACATACCATTAATTTAATACTGTATATGGTGGGGTGGGGTAGGGGTGTGGACCACTGCTGTATGGAGTTGTAGCTGCTGCCAGAGACCACTCCATTATCTCCAAATGACAGCTAAATTGGCCTGTCAACAAAGCAACACCCATCTAAACAACCTCCGTGGTGCATTAGTGCTTCATCCAAACACAGATCAGGGATACGGGGCATCTTTTCCATTCTGGAAGCCACGGGGGGAAATTAGTTTCTGAAAGCTGCACTATTCAAAAGTACAAGCTTGGCTAACTAAATCTTAGCTGAGCTGCTTTGTATTTTTATGACAGCCTAATGCTGAAGTGAAGGGAAAAAAAAAAAAAAAAAGTCTGAGCACAGTGCATCAGGGGAACAAAGTCCTGCTGATGAATGGCGAAGGCAGACAATTAATGGTATGTTATTAATTCCAAATCAGAACTTTCCTTACTTCATCGTCTCTTGTCGCTCAGGGGGAAAGGAACTGATTTTTTGTACTTGCCTTTAGCACAGAGCGCCTACTCTTAAAGTAACCAGCCATCCATTTATGCATGCATGTTTGTTTAATCAGTTCAAATTAAGAGCTGTACGTTCTCCAGCGCAACAAACCGCACATTATAACGGCGGCTCTGTTCTGACGCATGCAAAATGTGGATTAATCACCTGTGCCACCTTAAGCTTATCGACTCACTTCATCTACAGGAACTTAAGCAGGTAACATTCAGTCAGCCAAGTCTGAATTGAAGTATTACTCCGCTAAACTCCTGAGAATTACATTTCTTGAATGCGTGTCTGGTAAATCCCTCAGGCAATGCCACTATCTTCATTCCAGGCTTTGGTGGACTCATCCCCTGAGATGCTTTACACCCTCTCCGCACCTCAGGTTTATCAGTCTATAAAAATTGCCCTGTATACATTTATGCCCACAGGATACTTACCACTATGCATAATTAAAGAGTTTCTGCATTCTCAAAAAGTTCCGCCGTGTATTGCTGAATATTCTATACGTCAATTTACAGGAAAAAATCAGCATCTGCAGCCCAGGATTTCAGTAGCATATTTAGTTTGTTTTACAAATTTGTAAACTGCTCAAATTCTCCCCAAAACAAGAAGCTATTTTGCATTTCTATACAGTTAGACTTTGAGGTAGGGAGCCAGCTTCCCGACAAGAAGACTGAAAATCAGACAAGCAGCTCATTTATAATCTTTTGGTTAGGTTTTGTCTCCGATCCACTAGGAATTGTCTGCCAGATATATCCCTTACTAGCCTCCCTAAGAGGAGTGTTTTTGTATATCAGTGCACATGTCCATATTATTCAGAATAGTGTAAGAATATGAGTGGGAGGAAAATGTATTTTAAAAAGTCATCAAAATCCTTCAAAGGAGCATAGCTTTGCATGAGTAGCAGGAACCCTCAGACTGGCCTGAAGCGCAGATAAAGCATCAGACCAATTTGACTAGAGTAGGGTTCATTTCAAACCTTAACCTTGGACCATAAGGGGAAGTTGGACAATCCATTATAATGTGTGTGTGTCTGTGTGTACATACATTGTTTGTGCCCCTGCATTGATGAGACTGCACAGAACTGAGCATGAGATGTTCCTGCACAGAAGACCTTGACTTGATGGTAAGATAAAAAAAAAAAAAAAAAAAGTAATTTGCTTCACTCAGAAATAAACTCCCAAGAGTTTTATGTGGAGAGAAGTCTGGGGATGCAGTTGAGTAATTCACTTTAGTTGCTGTTACCATTTAATTTGGGTCCATATATTAAAAAAGAGGGGTAAGAATATAACAAACACACTGTTAATCATTTCTCTCCACTTCACTGTGAAATTAAGCCAAGAAACACAGTGTGAAATTTGCCTTAAATTTACAATATTCTATGGAGATAATTTAAGGCCAGCCCCCCAAAAAAATATATATAATATGGTGGCTTTAGAAAATCTATTGTTATGTTAAATGATCTGACGCATAATAATACATGTCTTTCACTTCGCGCGCGTCATGGAGACGTGAGAATTCAAACTGCCAAAGTGTCTTGGCAGAACATCAGTCAGCCTAATTTAACAGGACTAAATCTATAGCTGGAGATAAACAAGAAGAGCTGACTAATTCTTGAAAGCTGCAAACCGAGCTTTAATGAAAAAAAAAAAAAAGTGGAGAGGCTCATCGCAATAGACCCAAGGCTGTGAGCTCCAACTGTAACCAGTATGGATGTATGGATCCTGTTCACAGATGACCCCTCCCACTCTCCTTGGGCTTCCTTCACAGCTCGCCGGTGCCTTATTGCCATCAAAACAAGACAGGCAGTGGCTAATTACTGTATAGCAACAAACAAACCAATACTTCTCTATCTCCCTGGTCATGTCCCATTACTTCAGCTTAGTCTGCCTATTCATATTTCTCTTGACAGGTGCATCTGTCCATGGAAAATGAGGCAGTGTTGTAATCGGCAGGCAGAGGATGTCGTAATTAAGAGATGTACCTCTGGGCTAACATGTGGCTCAGCCAAGGTGAAAATAACAGTGGGAGTGGAGTTTTATTGAGCACAACAGGGTCCTTGTCAATATGGCTGCCACTTGGCTTCATGTTGGAGGCAGTTATTAATGCATGGATTTTTTTTTTTTTTGCACATGTGTATATTTCTGCGTGTGTGTTTGCCTGACCATACCCAGCAAGGCGGCTCTGCTGTTCAGGATGTACTCTTTCCTCTCTGCCAGTTTTTCACTAGTAACAACAGAACACCTACATGTTCAAGTACTGAATCGATGCAAGTCAAGGAGAGGGAGAAAAAAAAAAATATTGTGAAAGGAAACAATGCTGAGGGAGGAAGTGGCAGACGCTATGAGTGTACACGCATGCATGAGAGGAAGAGGAAAGCAGCAGAGAAATAAGAGAGAGCCTGAAATGAGACAGCAAGGATAGAAGTGCACAGATTGATATAGCAATTACCAGGAAAGCTATCCCTCAGTTAGGAATACATCTACATACATTAGACCCTGGTTGCTCCCCAGCCACTGTTTCTCTGAGGTTGGTTTAGCAGTGTCTCGTACTCAGCCTCAGCCACAAACGAAGAACGCGAAAAGGTCATCATCGGGTTTTTGTGGATGCACTTACAATGAAAATCCTACCTATTGTGTACGCTGCTGCACGGTTTTAACAGCGGAAGAAGAAATGCATCTCACTGAGGGGAAAAGAAAAAAAAAAGATGGAAACTACCAGCCAGTGTTATCAGACAAAAAACACAAATATGTAGCGAATATAAACAAACCGCTGTTTATTTGCGTCCGGTCGGGATGTTTATTGGAATTTGCATGTTAACTTTAATTCGGCATCTGAAAGTATCATCCAAAAAACATGAAGGTAGCCAATTACCTGGCACTGAACAGATGGGTGCATGCAGCATTCAGAAAATGACTTACACTGGGAAGCGATGCTGCCACAGTGAGATTCAAAGAAAGCCTGTCATGGACGCTTCCCCTGAGCTAGCACGTAAATCCGGTTATAGTTAGCCCTTAATGTATGCAGAGTGAGGACCAGCGTATGCTTCTGTTATGTGGCTACAGGCTCTGCAATATATGGAGGAGAGTTTTGGATGAAAATACAACGCAGCTACCAAATAGGCTCAGAGTAAGCATGTAAGCACACTCGAATTTCAAACACTTCTGTTGGTTCAAGACACATCAGACGAACAGGCCGAGAGAGAACAAGAGGAGGAGGTGGAGAGGAGGAAGGAGGGCAGGGATGATAGGGAGGTGAGGGGGAGTGAGAAAGATGCTGTGTAAATAACCCCCACCCCCAAAAACAGAAGAAGAAAGAGAGAAAAAAAAGAGGTAGAGGACAAGCAGATGGAAATAAAAACCATGTTAAAGTGATCCAGTGCGACTTGGATCTCTGCCGCAGGCTCATAGCAATGCACCGCCAGAGTATGCATGTCTGCACTGTGTGAAAATGAAATGGGTGTCTGTGTTTCCCTCTGCTTGTGTGTAGTGTGTACACTGAAGTGAGCATCATTCACTTCAGTGGTTTTATCTTCGGTTGCTGTAGTTATACGAGATGATGACACAACAGAAATGGAAAAGGGAGGTCTGCAAACTGTGTCATCTTCCCTTTTTAGATATGTCGAACACAGGAAAAGCAGCCGAGGTCAGATGTTCAAGGCTGTATCTGGTTAACGCTAATACGGGATTCTACCTGACAGAACACAGTTAAAGTATCTACATACATCAAAACATCTCAGGAAGAGAAGCCAGATAGTCTCTATCTCATTAAAAAAGGTAGGGGAAAAAATGCAATTGTGCAGGCTTTTTCTCAGAGCGGAGAATGAGCCCCGGTGAAAATCTCTGTTTCTAAGGACTTGCAGGAAAAAGGGATAAAAATGGAAAAAGATAGAAAAAAGGGTGGGGAATAGGAAAGGAAAGGAAAGGAAAGGGTGGACAAGTGATGAATGTAATTAAACACTGCCATCTGCTGGACATGGGATGAACAACAGTCTGCACGCTTCCAGTCTGACGTTACTGCTGCATTTTGGACCACCTGTTTGCATTAATCGAACTAAAGCCTCTGCAGCATGTTCAGGCCGCAACTTGAAATAATAATAAAATGTTAAACAAAAAAAGATCATTATACTGACGAAATCATAAGCATGGTACTTCATTCCCTCTCTACTCTAATCGAGTGCAGCAGCAGCAGAAGAATAAAACATGGCTCTGTCATAACTGATGCTAGGTGGGATCGGTAGCGCGGTGACATCACCCGAGTCAATGTATTTTATTTTTCTTCAGATTAGAAAGGTCGACGCCGGAGATATTTACTTTGCTTGTATTCGCAGAGATAATGTCTTCAGGCGTGACACTTTAAATAAGTGGGAGATAATGGGGGGGAGGGGGAGAAAAAAACCAACAGAATTGCAATTTTCAGTATCGGGTGGTTTTTGCATTTGACTGAACAAAGGTAGCAGGGCTCAAAGAGGGAGAAAGACAGGGCGACAAGCAGAGAAACTTTGCATAATTAACTATGCACAGCAGTTACCAGGCGACAGAGAGAGACAGAGACTGCCCTTTTCCAAGAGCGTACATATAACAGTTCACATAAAATGACCAGAGAAAAGACTTTTTTTTTTTTTTACACTGATAAATTAACAGTTTGGGAGGAGCTCGTTGCACATTTCAACATATGCTACGACGAATTCATAACCGCACCACTGAAGGGTAGTTTTTTTTTTTTCTTTAAATCTAAAAAGAATTAATATATTGTGCGTGTGCTGTGACCTAAAAATCTCTATGTGTGTGTGTCTTTACCATATACCCGTAGGGCCTCGAGTCCATCTGTCCTCCCACTGAGCTCAGATCCACAAATAAAGACTTTCATTCCAACATGACAGGGTTTTTTTTTTTCTTCTTCTGCATAGCCAGGTTAAAAGGTGGTTATCCGTAAGTTTTGCGCCGCCTTTATCAAAAGCCGGCTGTGGCAGCTTGAATAAAACTTATTTCGAGAGTTAAATGCACCGTCGCCAATGGTTACGTCCGAATGTGGAGAGGGGAAAAAGTGGAAGGCATTCATGGCGCTGCTGAATAGGATCTGGATGGTGTGTTTCCTCATGTTAATTATTAAAACTATTTATATTAGAATCACAATGAAGTAACTTCCCATACAAAGAACTTACATTACAGTTAGTGTTTAATAGTTAAAGCGAAACTGAACTACACCAGTTTTCGTCAAACTTGGGCTGTGAAGGAACTTGTTAAATATTGGAGCAGATCTTAAAAGGATTTTTTTTTTTTTTTTTTTAATATATACACTTTTCCTCACACTTCTTTGTAAGATGGCACAATACAGTCCAGTACATTTCAGGATTGTAGAGCTTTTTACAGAGGTATGCACTTTCTACATTCCCCTTCAGGTATTACCTATAATCTGAAATGTTAACGCAATGTTTTTCAAACGTAGGGTGGCCTGGAATTCAAATGGGCTCATCTGAAATTTCTAGTAAAAAAAAAAAAAAATTACCAATAAAAATATTTCTTAATGGGTCAAAAAATGTTTCACTATAATTAAAACACCAGACACGTTTTGTAATAAAAATGAAGTTCAAATAAAATGATGGCTATAATATCCGAGATGGACCCGATCATGTGACCACATGAGTCAGAAAACCAGAGAATGGAACAATATAGAATAGAATAGAATATTGTCATTACACATACTGTATGTACAGCGTAATATCTCCACCCGTCTGGTCCCACTAAGAGACACTAGCAGACACCAAATAATAATAATAATAATAATAATAAATATAAAATAATAATAATAGATTAAATTTTTGTAGTGATTTTCAAGTTACCCAAAGCACTTATATTCTTGATCCATTCCATCACTCTCACATTCCCGATCTGATGGTGATGAACTATGTTTTGTAGCCTGATGGAAGCCAATTCGCACCTACACCAGTGTGAATAGCACTGGAGGCAAGGAGGCTGAAGTGTCTTGCCCAATGACACAACGGACTGACTAGGATAGAGCAGGATTCGAACCACCAACCCTGAGGTTACTGGTTAACCCACTCTACCTACTGCGTCATTATATAGCCTAAATGTCATCCGAAATTGACATTTATTTGTAAGATAGTATACCAAACTATCACATGATCAAAAACAAATACATTTTAGTGACGAATGTCTGGAGTCACCACAAATGTGTGATGTTAAAATGGGGTCAGGAGCCAAACAAGTCTGCGTTAACGGATCTGTTTGTGGAGGTAAAGGTTTCCCAACGTGCGATAAAAAACTCAAACAAACTTCTGCGGGCAAACTCTTCCCATCTCCATAAGTATCTGTAAAAGGTGAAAGGTAGAAGGGTTTGTATTGTCTCTTTGATGCTGAATGATGCTTGAATTGAGCAGACCTGAAATGATGTTGACCTCTCTTTCTCTCTTTTTAATGGATCCCGTACTTCAAAGTCCTTACTTGACTGGTTCCGAACTAATTCTGGGTGTCAGCGGGAAAAAAAAAATACAGATGAGGTCGTTCACTCTTTCTTGTCTTATTCATAAGCTGCCCTTTAAATGCAGCTACAGACCCACATCTACGCCCAGCATTTGAAATTCTTGTCTAACCTTTGTGTCACAGACTGTAATGTGTCAGGAGAGGCTCGGGCTCTGTGCTCAACATCTTTGCCATTTTCATTTTTGTGGCACATAAACCACATTCAGCCTCAAGAAATAGAGAAACACACCTTAGTCCCCTGATGTATTTTCTTCTAATTAGAGAAGGAACAGAATCCACATATAGAAGGCAATCTATATTCACTATTATGTTTGTTTATTACCTTACCTTGTTTATTATTGCGTCTGTTGGTTTGTTTGTTTCTTTGTTAGCAGGATTACGCAAAAACTACTGACCCAATTTCCATCAAATTTGGTGGAGGGGTAGA
>JAPSES010000104.1:7490276-7506153 GCA_029822895.1 Maxillicosta whitleyi
TATAAAGTACATGTGAAAATGATAAACTGAAGCAGAATATTGTTAAAATTACACTGATTTTTTCAGTTTTTCCATATAATTCACATTGTCTTAAAGCACAGTTTGTAGATATAAACACTTCCATAACATAATTTTACTCTTCTCACTAAAATATAGAGAAAAGTTTGGAGTAGACATTATTTATATATAATTATGTTATTATTTTACTGCGGATCAAATTTGGCTGAATGTGGAACTGAACTAAAATGAGTTTGACCCCCCTGGAATACAGGGAACATAAAATTACAAAACCTAAAAAGATAAATAAATAGAATATAAAATTTTACAAAAATAAGAATAGAATGAATGCAGATTAAAATAAACATACGCCTAAAATATGACAACAGTATGTATATCTGTAAATGAATCTACAAAATACAAATACAAATATTAAATAAACATTACTTGCACAACTTATTGCGCATAATCCACATTATACACAGTTAATGTCCGAGTCAGAAAATGATAAAGTAGATGAAGAGCTTATCATCTCACATATGCAAATGGAAAATATCAGATCATATGAGTGCACCAACCGTCTACTGCCACACAAAGAAACAGCGCTACGGTTGGTTCTAAGTGTTCTAAGTACAGGACGATGGGCAGGATGCATTCACGCAGCACATTTTACATGAAAAAAGCGGTCGCTGTATGAGTGGGAGTGGAAACGTAGAGGTGTTGTTTTAGGTTATAGCATCACATCGGGTTCATTAATGTGAAAACACAGTAGGACGAGGAAGGAAAACATCTTTGTGCGACTCACGTCAAATTCATTGAGGGCAGCCGCCAGTTCTCCGATGCCAGCGTGGCCGTGCTTCTCGTCAGTGGGAGAGGTGGCCTGGGCGGCGCTGGAGATGCCTCCGATGGCCTCCTGCACCTGCTTGAACACGTAGTCTCGGTTGGCACGTGTGGCGGCCACGTCTGGGTGGCGCAGGAAAGCCTGTGAGGCCGTGTACAGCATGGTGGCGTTTTTCTTAAGGGCCCCGCGTGCGGCCGCCATCTCATCTCGACACTGGGGGTCTTTGAGCTCCTGAAAAGCCAACGGTTTATTTGTTAAGCGCCGTCCTTGGGAACATAATTAAGTAAATAAATCTGGTTTCAGTTGGACGAATTAAACCTGGACACATGTGAGTTCATGACCTGTGTTATAAATAAGAGTTGTTCCCACTGCACAAAGTAACGGCAGTGTCAGCAGATCAGCAACCCCAGAGCTGGACAGGATTCAGTGCTTTGCTGTGGGAATGTTCAGCAGCGTGGATTTTTGCCAACATGACACTTGAAGGGGGGAAAAAAATCCTTTAAAAGCTCTTTGTCGGTCCAAGGGCCATATTAGAGGGAAAAAAAAATGTCCCAACATAAGCATGAATTATCCTCCAGGGTAAAATAAGCCCTGGTGTGAATATTCTGCTGATTTATTATATTGTGATGTGCCCATGAATACTGGCCTTAAAAACAAAACACACACTTAGCATTTAGCATTTAGCTGTTTGATAACATTAGTATTACTGCATTAATTAACCCATAAAGACCCAAATATCCACTGGTGAAAATGTTCAATACCTGTTGATCCTCTAATCCCATCAATACATTGAAATTATTCAGGTTTTTCGTGGTCATCATGTGACCCATTTGAACGTTCGTAGTGAACGTGGAAACACCGTCATCTTCTACAACATTGATTCGTAAGGAGCTTGATAAATGACAGTGGAGGGAGGCTCTTGTTTTTACATTCAGTGACTGATATATTTTACTGAAAAAGTCACTTTTTCTTAAACTTTCTTTGTTTTTGCTTTAATAACCTTCAACTTTAATCTCGGCATGATGATTACGGTACATGATCTGTAAATTAAATATGGAAAAATACCGGATTTTCGCTGAAACAATGCAGAGCATAACGGGTAATAGTATGATAAATGGTGATAAATCACTTACAATTGGTTAAATGGATGAAAAAACATATGTGGGAAATGCCACAAAAGTAGCAACAGGTGTTTATGGGTTAATGCCAATATATATTTTAAAAAAAAGGAAAAAACATGTATAGTTTATTCTTTAACCCTTCAACAACTGCAAACTCTCCGGTACTTTGAGCTTTCCGATGCGATATGACAAAACTTTACGGTAGAAAACACCTGGAAATAACAAAAAATATGAAACCATAATATGGATATTGAATATTCAAAACAGAAAAGCATGTTTAAGTAGATGTAAAACAGTTGAAAGGTTATTGTTGTAATCACAAAAAGTTTTATTATGGACATTTTCCTGTTGTTTTTGATAATAAATATACTAAATACTTACTGCTTTTTTTTTCTTTTTTACTACAACACATTGTTTTAAGCATTTATTATTTAGAATAATGATAATTAAATGGCCAGATATTGAAACTTAAGCTCTTTGTGAGAACAAAAGGTGGAAAAGAATGGGCAAAAAATACATTTACTGACACTTTTATGGCAAAGAAAACATGAAGACACCTACGCAACCTGTTATGAAGGCATCAGCAAATCCAATTAAATGCCTTTAATGCCACTTTAAACTACATTAAAGCACCATTTACAGTTTTATATATACACATGACAGTTTAATGCTAACCAGGTTCTGAATAGTCACAATCACTTCCGCTGAAACTTGCTTTTTCCCCATTTTGCCAACATTTGCTAACATTCTCTCTGCTTTTTCGCTACAGTATGACCACACTCACAGCACGCTGCGGTTGTTGTGACTTCGTGTATTGGCCATAAATAGTAGCGAATTAAATGGTTCCGCCTGTTAATCATCATAAATATTTATATAATCAAAATAAATTATAATTTGTTTAATGCCCCCGGACATTGAATTTAATGCTTTTTAATGTCATTTCGAGCCTTAATTTTCACTAAATCCATTTAATGGCTTTCGGTGCTTTTTAACGACCCGCAGAACCCTCGTCTTAACAGGGTATGATTATCACGCTTTCTCTCCCGTCACCATCATCTGTCCGTCACATCACAATGGCAGTGGGTTTGATTCTTTGTGAACAGTAGCTTTGATAAGACAATTCCCCTTTATGTAAGCAAACAGTGAATCATAGCTAAGACAAGACTGACGCATCGTAAACTGTAGCGGAGACAGGAGAGGTTCCATGCTTCCAGAAGTCCTTACCTGCTGTCTCCTGGCTGCCACATAGTTAAGCTTCACCATCTCCTTCCCAAACTCCTTGAAGCGGTTCGCCAGGTCCTGCTCATTGGTTGCGTTCTTTACTCCCTCCAGAGCCTCCTCCACCTGTCACACACACACACATCAACCTGAGTCTTACAAAACCTCTGTAGTCAAAGCTATACACCTTTAACACAAAAAAATACATATATATTATAACAAAATATATTGGAAGAAAATTATTTTTTTCTGTGCAACTAACTGGACTTAAAAAATTACCATAGTTACCAGTTATGTTTGGTTTTGTCTGACTTTAGTGCTGTTATTAGAAGTAGTGCTGGGATTAACACAGTCTGCATCATTCCTGCATCATCATCCCCCCCTCCCCCCGCAAGGTTCATCCCATCTTTGGCTACTCGACTCTATATGGCTCTTTTCCATTGTTTTTCAGTACCACCTCAGTCCAAAATGTTGGGACCTTTTACTGTCCCCAGTAATTCACCGCGGTGCAACACTGCCCTCTCTGGCAGTTAAGGGAAAAACTCAATAAAGAATGACAGCTTAGTTCCCTTATGGTGCTTTTTTCCACTCCATGGTACCGGTTCTACTCTACTCTACTCTACTCTACTATACTCTATTCTACTCTGCTCTTTCGCTTTTCCATTACGAAAAAGGACCTGGAATCTGGGACCTGATACTATTTTTTTTAGTACCGCCTCAGTCCAAAATGTTGGGACCGACACCAAAACGTGACGTCACGACACTGCAGACACTGACTGGTCAGACGGTTTTCTCTGTGACCGATTTACATAAATCAATGTAGAAGTAAACAGTGAATCGCGATGCATTAAACCACCTGATGATAGAACAAAACTACACCACGGACGGTCACGTAGATTCAGTCTTTGGTGGCGGACGTAAAACTCCAGATGAGAAAATACACAACGAGAGAGTTTTCGGCAACTCAAGTAACGCACTGTGTCGAAGTAACGAGTCGAGCTGAGACGAGCTGGTCCCATGTAAGTGGAAAAGAACCACAGGAATACTGAGTAGAGTAGAACCGATACCATGTCGTGGAAAAGCAACTTTAGTTCTGGCGATGATGATGATGATGATGATGATGATGCTGGTCACGCAGTAAATATGAAAATAAAATATGCATCAATCTCATAAAACGTTATCACCCTTTCTGTGGTGGTAAACTACAAGAATAAATGCAGACCCAAAAAAAAAGACAATTAAACTGTGTAATTTTAAGTTAACTCATTTCACCAACCGCATTCCTTTTGCAGGCACATCATGAAACTAAGCTCCTGTCTTTCCCTAATGAAAGTGCCACCAAAGATGTAATGGAAAAGAGAAGAGAGATAACTTTTAAGTGGCCTTTGATGGCAGGGCTTATACTGATTTGAGTTGAACCCTCTCCATGTCTCAAAAAATAAAGCTGGAACAGTGTGTGTGTGTGTGTGTGTGTGTGTGTAAGTGGACATGGGTGTATTATGGTATTATAGAGACTATGTTGCTGGGAGACCGATGCTAACTAACACTGCTGTATTCTATTCTCTTTTCAAATTTTGAGTCACAAAAAACAAAGTTGGTGAAAAAATGAAAATATACTGAAATATTAGGGTAGAATGGGTTTGTGAAGACAATCAAACCACAGCACTGTGGCATGATGTGGTACAGTATAATCAACAATGCTCCACTATAGCTCATCTATATGCTAATGTGCACAGGTTGGAATAAAAGCATATGTTGCTGCTGTTGACTCCGCATCACTACAAGGTCCGTGTTTGAACATCTGCTTGTATTTTTAAGCACATTTTGCATCCAAAAGTCCAATTAACATTTATTCAATCAGGTTGCCAAAAAAATGAATAGGTACAAACAGAGTACTGAATTGAACTGTAACACAGATAAACTCCAAATAGTTGAATTGAATGAATGAATGAGGATTTTTTTTTTGCATATAAAGAATCAAGAATTTACACAACTGGTAACTGAAAACGGAAGAAACTAAATCCAAAGGCTTATTCATGCTTCTCCTGCTCGCATCTTTTGAATTACCTGTTAAGTTGAATCTACATTCAGTTTCTTAAAAGACCCTTGATAATTTGACAAATTAAAACTCTACAGAATTTCAATTCATCATTCAACCGATTCCATAATTTGACCCCAAAAACAGAAACACACATTTATTCTTAGGTTTCAAACACAAACACACTCTTAAATTATAAATCCCTTAACTTAAAAACATTTTCAACACAAATTTTATGAGCACAAGAAGTCATTTCCATTGTTATTAAATGCACAATATCAGGACATTTTAAAATACCGGATCCTACAAAAAATAGATTACTTGACTGAGGATAATCAGCTTTATTTATTACTCTAATAGCTTTTTTCTGTAATTATAGGATCTATGTTAGTTTTATATACATTGCCTCAAATTTCCACACAGTACGACATATGTGGCATTACAAGAGAATAACACAACGTATGCAAACATTTCTTGTTTAACAAAGTTTTATGAAGAATCGCAAGAGCCTTGAACATTTTAGATTTGACATATTCTAGTTGTGGTTTCCAATATAGTTGATGATCAATAATCATACCTAAAAGTGTTGTTTCATATACCGTTTCATTTTCAGCTTATTGATTTTCAGTTTTATGTCACATAGTGGTGATGAATACACTTACAATTTTAAGGTGGGCCAGCAGCCTCATGACATCAGCCATGTCAGCAAGGATGAGGAGACGGGTGACGGCAGAGAGCAGGGCCCGGGCGGCCCTCACCATGGTGCCTCTTTTCACAGAGGAGCACGGGTCATCAGCAAACTCGGAGGAAGCGATACGCATGGTTTCCCCTACAAGAAGGAAGAGCATGAACGTGAAAAAAAAAAACAGGCACAATTTGACTTCAACTTTTACCGTTATAAATCAGGTGATATTCATTATCCGTGTGCATGTGTGTGGGTGTGTATGTACTGAAGGGGGGAGGAGGAGAAGAAGAAGAAGAAGAAGAAGAAGAAAAGGAGAAGAAAAAGAAAGGAGGAGGAGAAGAAAGAGAAGGAGAACAAGAAGGAGAACAAGGAGAAGGAGAAGAGGAAGGAGAAGAAGAAGAAGGAGAAGGGGAAGGAGAAGAAGAAGAAGGAGAAGAAGGAGGTGGAGAAGAAGAACAAGGAGAAGGAGAAGAACAAGGAGAAGGAGAAGAAGAAGGATAAGAACAAGGAGGAGGAGAAGAAAGAGAAGGAGAAGAAGAAGAAGAAGGAGAAGAACAAGGAGAAGAAGGAGAACAAGGAGAAGGAGAAGAGAAGGAGAAGAAGAAGAAGAAGGAGAAGGGGAAGGGGAAGAAGAAGGAGAAGGAGAAGAAGAAGAAGAAGGAGGAGGAGAAGAAGAAGAACAAGGAGAAGGAGAGAAGAAGAAGGAGAAGAAGAAGGAGAAGAACAAGTACTTTATTAATCCCAAAACTGGGAAATTGGCATTCCGGTTATAACTGATCAAGGGCAGGGGTTAACCTGAATCCCAGAGTACAGACTGTTCCTATATTGGAGATTTTCAACACATTTGCAGAATACAAACACAAAACACAACAACATTAAGAACACTGACGCATGCACACGGACGGTGACAGCTCACAAACACTACAGGGAAGCAGCAAACACACTCCTGAAATGTACAAAAAATAATAAAAAACATAAACTCTGTTCATCTTCTATCAGGGAAAAGTGTAACTCATATTCAGCCAGTGATCAATCTGCTGCCACATTTTCTGTTCATTAAACTAAAGGTGCCCTCAAACACATTTTCCATCATTTCTGTGGTCGGGTCTGAAGTTCTCCCATTGACAATACAAACACCGATGGACCTCACATATTTAAAAAAAACAAACAAGTAAAAACAGTTTTGTGTGGTAGGGCACCTTTAAGAATTAGTTATTCATTCAACAATTGGAATCAAATTCGCCCAAACTTCCATCCACTTATAAATCTATTGTGTTTCTCAGTAAATAATACACAGGTTTGAAGTGGCTTCCAAAAAAACAGCCCCGGTCTGATTAAACCCCGTGGACGGTCCAAAACTGGCTGTTGACAACACGAGTAGCTCTACGTGTCGTGTTGGTCCAAGACAAATTTCCCTTTTGCAGACCGTGGAGGGCGTCTTTCTGTCTCATACCTACTGAATCACCGTGCTCGCTGCATAATGTGTTGCAAAGTATTTCAGCTCTAACATCCCTTGAACAGCTTCATCTTAGTTCAAGTGGCATTTTGGAAAACATTAGTGCTGCCATGGCTCACAGCAGAACAGCTCCAACCCTTGAGGCAAACTCTTAAAATGTTTAGTTATCATTTTAATTTTTTAATGAGATTTTTTTTTTTTTTAAAAGCAACTACAGTAACTTTTCTGTGGTATAACTGAATATTCCCAAGCTGATAGTGCATACTAACCGTTAATGAGGACATCCAACAGACTACCGCTAAATAATGATGTGGCAGCTGATGAATGAAAAACAGCACCACGTCATAACGACAGCGGAAATTAACCCGTAGTGGATCTACATTTTTAAAGTTGTATAAATGCAGACATCCAGCAGACTCCCACACTGTGGCTGGTTACGCTCCAACTCCATCCAGCCCAGGGATGAGCTAGTGAAGAGGTACAGTACAAAAGGAACTGATTACTGAACCTCTCTGTGGCCTGAAATCAGCATTTATAATTTAATCATAAAAACATGAAGGGGTATGAGATAATGCGGCAGTGAAAGTCCGTTGAGATGGTGACAGAAATGAGAGCTGTACGATTCATCGTGACAGCGACGAAGTGGACGGTAACATTTGGTCAACGCCACTTCAAGACGTTTACGAGGAATCTTGTAAAAAAAATATTAATTTAAGTGTATCTGGTCTGGTCATTCTTACGGCATTAATTGTGGTTTGTGTGTTACTTATAAGCAAGACAGGCACAAATTCAGTAAATAAATAAACAAATGGTGCCAGGCACAACAAACCCCACCCCTCACAAGATGATGATGTCATCATGTCTAGGAGTGTGCTGATGTCAGTATATCGATTGTGTTTATATATAAAACGTAAACGATGATTTCTTTCGGCTTTTCGCTTCCGGGGTCGCCACAGCGAATCACCTTCGCATGTTGATTTGACACAGGTTTTTATGTTGGATGCCCTTCCTGACACAACCAGCACAATGAGGCTTGTGGCTATTGGGATGTATAGCGTAAAGAACCTTTCCCAAGGGATCACCTGGGTCTCGAACCAGCCATCTTCCGCACCAAAATCAGTGGCGTAAAACACTGAGCTAATCAGTCACTATTACATAAATAAGTAAATGGGGGGGTAAAACAAAAAGATTTTAACAAATTATATATATATATATTTTAGTTTGACTTCAGGCAAAATATAATGACATCTATTCTGGGTTATTTGCAATCCATAAACCTAATTTGGTATGAATTTAACAAATAGTTTTACTGCTACAGACACAAATTTTGTCCGTTATAAGTAAATGGGGTAAAAAAAATTTTAATTATAATTTTTACTAACTTTTCCCAAAATGTACCCACATGTATTCTAGGTCACTTGTAATCTATAATCTATAAGAATTCAACCAATAATTTTGCTGCTATACAAAGAAACAAACAAAACGAACCAAAACAATATAAGTAATTATAATATAGTAATAAATAATTACCACAAATGCACCACACTGGACCTTTTAATTATGTGAATTACATGCAGGGGCAGAACTGAAAGGGAGCGGCTATTGCTGGTCAGAAGTGACAGGCTAACGTTGTTTCCGGTTGATCAAGTGAGAGTAAACAAGCAGCAGTCAGTGAGCCAGATTGAGTGGAACGCACATGTTCAGGCTTGTTGTTTGTGCAGCTGTAAGCTTTGCACTCTGCCATTGCCCTAGGAATGTGACCCAGCACTGGCCGATACTGGTGTCTACGCACGGGGTCAGTGACCAGTCCGTCACAGTCCAGGTAATCTGACAAAACAACTCTGTGTCACAACCGGAGCTGGAAGAGCCTGTGAAGGAGGCAACATGTGGCTGACCATGACGGACTGAGCACTGACTTGGTGCTTATGCGTACTTGACAACGGGCTATAATGGAACCACTATTATTATTATTATTATTATAATACACGATCTTATGAAATATCTACCAATGACCATCTCCTACAGGTACCATGCATGAGTTATGAGAACCATAATGAAGATTGCTTTTCCTGAGTGTTTTTATTCCTCTTTAAGCATTAAAAACAACAACAATGCAATTGATTTTATTTATTTATTTATTTTTGAGTTACAAAAGCTGGACATCATGCATTTAATTTTAGAAGCAAAAATATGTGCATTTACTGATATACTGTGTCAGAACTGTGAATTAAACCATTTTTTAATGCTGCTAATCTGATCTTTTCTTACACAGCAAATATACCAGTGTTAATTTAACACCATAAAGTGTCTATATGTGTCCACACTATATGCGGTGTAAAATTAACACTTTCATGAGTGTACACAGCAAATATGGGAGTGTTAAATAGTCAGTGTTGGGGTTGTATTAACACCACATTGATTTAAAATAACACGGTATGTGGTGTTTTTATTAAAATCATGGTGTTGAAAGTGTTAATTTTACACCGCATAGTGTGGACACATATAGACACTTGATGGTGTTAAATTAACACTGGCATATTTGCTGTGTACATTTGAACTCTAATACTAGTTACTAAAACAATAGCAATTGAGATTTTTTTTTTACACTTAAACATGCTACTGCAGATGAGGTTTATCAAGAACAGCAAAGTTACAGTAATGGTATGAATTGAGGTGTATGTGATGATACATAAGCGTCCATTATGTTGGTTGATATAGAAGTAAAACAACAATGAACATGAATATAAAAGAGAACAGCTTTGAACTGCGGTCCACTATGCATGAAAGAGTTAAAGGCCTGAATAAAGTCAACATAGGCTATTTTTGGGAGTTTCCCTGGATGACATGGCATGTATAGTAAATATATCTAACCAAGCAAAAGTAGAGTGCAAAGAGAAAATGAGAGTGCCCCATCAGCTGTTCCGTTCTACAGTGGGCAGCTTTTAATCGTGTCTATCTTTTCTATAGACGACACAAAGCGGTAAGAATCTGAGGACGCGTGGAGTACTAACTTATTTCAAACTTAGTTTTACTCATTTTAAAGGGCAGACCTTTATAAATATAACAATCATAAAAAGGGCACCGCAATTAAAAATGATTGCACATTCCAGACGTTAGTTAAAAATGTGTTTTTAATTAGGAGGAAAAAGTGCACCACAATTGCTGCACAGTTTCTTTGTTTTTTTTTCCCCTTTAGCTTTGAGTTGTGCGCCTAACAAGTGGGATGACTGACTCTGTCTTTCTAGGTGTCAGCTGCCGTGATGACCTGTATGGCAACAGTCGATTTCACGCCTCAAAAGAGCTATATGCCAGCACAGTCAAGTCAGTGTTCAACAGCACCAATGGCCAAGTGGAGCTGACAGTGCAGGATGAGGAATACGGGTACAACATAACATATGCTGAGCTCCATTTGCTCTTTCTGCTGATGTAGTTATTGAACAGGGAATGCAATTCCATTCTGGGGACAAACATTTGATTCACATAAAGGCTCACTGACTTTCTCACTCAGCACAGGCAAACTTCGGGGAACTACAAACAACTGTGACATTGCTGCATCTGAACAAGAGCTCCTAGAAAAAAAAAAAAGAAAAAAAAAAGTAGCATAAGTTGAAATGAGGACTTGCATTCAAGCTTCTGTCTGAAGCCTTTTGAAAATTCCCAAATTGTCACTAATGAGAATGGGCTTCTGAAATATCTTCAGCACCAAGACAGACAGTCAAAGCGTTAACGATGCATGACTTTAGGGTGACAACTCCAGGCAGTACATTCATGAGGCTGAATGCATCACATAAAAACCTAAGCAAATGAATAATAATATACTCCTAATGGGATTTCCCTCAAAACCTTAGCTCCATAAATACATATTGATCCAAGGGAGTTTTTGATATCAGTACTTTTCTTAAAATGTGAGTCTAAAGTATTAAATATGCAACTTTTACAGCCTTGGAATAGAAAAATGTGTGGACCTTTTAGAGGAATGCATCCTGTTAAGATACAATAGATGCATTATGTGGTTTGAGTTTATGTTTGTGCTGGCAGTGGGTCACATGGATTCTTGTAGAGGTTGATATTTATATATGATCTGTTCCTCAGTCTGACCACATCCTGCACAATCACAGTCAGCTAGAGAGAACAATCAGACGAAATGGAGGGATGTTGTTCAGCTAAAATACGGGTGTGAAACACACAGCCTGTAGGACAAAACCAGCCCACTGAGTCCAATACGAGCCGTGGAAGGAATATAAGAATTACACTAAAGATATTAATCATTTTAGCACAGGTTCCATGTTCAATTCAATTTCAAGTGAGTTGAACAAGTAAAATACTATGATAACTATAAATACTGACAACTCCAAATTCTCTTTAAGTCTAAAAAAAAACCCCAAAAAGTGTAAGCTATTTTTTTTTTTTTTTTTACAAAATATGCAAATAACCTGAATTTCCCTGAGAGAAGTCACATTTTCAAGTATATTTGTAAAACCACTGTGATCTGTAAGCTGTAATGCACACGTGTAAATGATAAACAGGCTAAAATATTGTTAAAATTGAACTTAATTTTCTTAATACATGTCATTTTTTTTTAATGGTTCATGTTATTCTAATTTTTTTTTAATGATCCATTTGTAGATGTAAACTTTTGATCAAGTAATTTTACCTTTGCAAGCAAAAAAAAAAGCTTGATATTATTTGTATATTATTATATTATTATTATTTCACTGGTCCGGCCCACTTCCGATCATATTGGGAGGATGTGGCCCCTGAACTAAAATGAGTTTGACACCCCTGGGTTATAAGTTACTACCTGGCTACTACTTTAAGTAAGTAAATAAGAAGGAACTTTCTATTGTATAAGGTTCAGATGTAACAACGTCTCATTAAAAAAAAACAAAAAAAAAAAACAAAAACAGATTAATCAGTTTGTAGAAGTATTGAGATCGGACTGTGTTTCAGTGGAAAAAGGTCATGTGGTCTGATGAGTGCAGACTGATGGACGCATCAGGGTATGAACAGACAGATGAATTGATTACCCATCATGCCTAGCACCTATACTACAAGCCTGTAGGGGAGGTGCTACATTTGGTCAGGTCTAGGTTCAGCAAAGTCATCTTTCCAAAAATTTGTATTCAGCCGACTTCAAGAATATACTGAATGACCAGGTTTTAACTTGAATGAATTTTTTCCTTCCCTGGTGGTGACACAGACCTATTTCAAGACGACGATGTCAGAATTCATCAGGATCAAATTGTGAAACAGTGGTTCAGGGAGGAAGAGACATCATTTTCACATATGAATTGGCCTCCACAGATTCCAGACCTGAACCCCATGATGGAGAAGTCTTTACACAGAAGTCCGACTCCCTCGTCACCATTATTAGATCTGTGCTCATAATTATCATGACTGTGACTGGAAGTAAACACTGGGACGAGCATTGTGAGGCATAATCCTGTACTTCACTGGAGCTGAATATTGTGTGTTTAACGTCTTTGGCCAGGCAGTGGTACAGGGGTGCTGTGCATAAACTCCTCGTTAACCAAAAACCAATGGCAGGGGGTCCACAGAGATATGGAAATGAATGATAACAGCTGAGTTTTTTCATCATCTTCTTCACATCAGGAGAACAGAGCCGGACTAAATGTTTGAACCCTACAGAGAAAGGTTACTTCAAATGACTATAAAGTCACGTGTGATCATTGTCACCTGATGTTTTTGTATCCTGCTTAAAGGATTCTCTTCCAGGATGACAATGTCCACATCCATAGGGCACAATAAATGGGAGTGAGTGAATCCTATGTAATGGTCTTCACAGTTCCCAGATCTAAACTGAACTGAACAGCGACAGAAGACTTTAAACACAATAAGATAGCACCTCCGTCATTAAAGCACAGAGGGACGTCATAGAGTTCTGACTCGCTTCTGCCCGCATTTGTTTGGAGGTTTTTCCTTTCATTCGTCACGTACCTGCAGCATTTCCTTTCCTATAACTTTTTTGTGTTACTTGCTCACAGTTTAACATTGTGCTTTACTGTAATCACCATTTATCACGGCACGTACAGGTAGTTTTCAGCAGAAACATTTTGAGAAAGATATTGCATAAAAGCAGCAGTAATATTGCAGTGAGTACGAAGGAATTACTCGAAGGTTGCAAATAAAAACAGGATATTGTACACTCGCAATGCAATTATCTGACAAACACCGAAGCAATATAAAAGGTACAACAATTGTAAGTATTTTGCCTATGAAAAAAATCCCAACAAGCTCACCTTGTTTACGAACATCCTCCACAGCAGCGATAAGCTCCTCCTTGAGGTCCTGGCTGTCTTTGGCGATCTGCTCCCCCTTCTCCAGAAAGTTCTGGGTAGCCTGCTCAACAGACACTGCCAGCACATGAGCCTTCTTGGAGCGGCCCTTCTTCTTACTGGAGGGTCCTTTGTTACTGGTGTTCACCAGGGTAGTCACCTAGGAAACAGGACAGGAGAATGAGTGTTTACCCAGGCAACAAATAGCATTTTAGCAATTAATAATTCATTCATTCATCTTCCGATATAGTCGTCAAGGGGGTGCTTGAGCCTATTCCAGCTACGGGTGGAGGCGGGGTACACCCTAGACCTGTCACCAGTTTATTGCGGGGCTGACATACCGAGACAAACAACCAGACAGTCTCACATCCACACCTATCAGCAGTTTAGATTAAGCCATTAATCTATCGGAACATGTCTGTGGATGGTGGGAGGAAGCTGGAGTACCCGGAGAGAACCCATGTAAACATGGGAGAACATGCAAACTCCACAAGGACCCAGAACCTTGTTGCTGTGAGGCGACAGTGCTAACCGTTAACTACTGTGTTAACCACACAATTAATAATAAAAACAACAAGTGGTGTTGTGGCGCAACAAACTCCACCCCTCGCACATATTTTACCCATTGTAAGAAAATGGGAAGGTTTTTGAAAATTCATAAATGATTTTGACCTACTGTTCCCAAAAGAAACATTCTGGGTCACTGTTAATCTATAAAGCCAATTTGGTATGGATTCAACCAAGTGTTTTACTGCTGCAGACATGTAAAAGTTTGCCCCTTTTAAGTAAATGGGGGTAAATTCCTAAAAAAATTAAAACTTTGACCTACTTTTCTTAAAATGTAACCGTATCTATTCTGTGTCACTGACATTATATATTATATAAACCAAATTTGTTATGAATTCAACCAATAGTTTTGCTGCTGGAGTGTTAACAATCAAACCCAAAAATAATACCCCTTGCCTTCTCTTTGAGGGGGTGGGGGTCAGTTTGCTGCAATTGCAGTCCTCGAGGGCCGGTATCCTGCATGTTTAAGATCGTTCCCTCTTCCATCACACCTGAAAGCCATTACATCATTATCAGGCTTCTGCAGAGCTGATGATGAGCTGATTGTTGGTTGAATCAGGTGTGATGGAAGAGGGAAAGATCTAAAACATGCAGGACACCAGCCCTCGACTGGAGTTGCCCACCCCTGCACTAAGCTGTCCAGTCACTAACCATAATTACAATATATGTTGTTCATTCGTTTTCTAAACCCGCTTTATCCTCACTTGGCTCCCAGGGGTCACTGGGAGCCCATCCCAGCTTATGGGCGGGGCACAACCAGGACATGTGACCAGTTCAGTGCAGGGCTGACATGTAGAGAAAAACAATTACACACCTATGGGTAATTTAGATGAACCCATTAACTATCAGTGCACATCTTTGTATGCATTATCTATTTTGTAAAACCCTAACAATTAGTCCTGAATAAATGACCTGGTGCATCAGTGTAGACTCAGCAAACCCTCTCAGCTGCGGTCAGCATCAATACTGCACAGGGAACAGACACAGCTGCCTTTCAGCTGCTGCTCTGCTCTACAATAACACATGAAATGCATACACATGTCCACATGCAGATCACTGAAGGATGTTGTTCTGCAAGTGTTTGGACCTCCAAATTAAAAGGCTAAAATTATTCAACAAACAGGAGAGAATCCATGTCGAGTTTGGTTTTTCTTTTAATATCCAATAAAAAAGGCTCACTGTTTTGCTGTGTTTTGGGGTTGGAGGTGAATCCAGTGTGTTCCATTAGTGGCAGCGATGGAAGTCCAGACAGGAGTTAACAGCAAAAAAATAAGTTTATGATGATGTTTTATTATAATTATAACATTATCTGGAAAAGGCTGTGATTGAAGAAACAAAGCTCTGTGTCAACAGGATGAATTTCAACATTAACCATTAAAGTCCCAAAACTGTTTTTATCACAACTTCCAAATTATGTTTTGTCTCTGATGCTTTTGTCCAGCGGTTCATGTACATACACACATACGTACATAAATACATACATACATACATATATATACACATACATACATAAATACATACACACATACATACATACATGTGAACATGAACAAATATGAACAACCACAAATTTCTTAAGAGATGTAATTGTACCAATATTCTACCTGTTATTAAATATTTAGTGTATTTGTAGATCCACTGTGATCTGTACGTTATAA
>JAPSES010000104.1:7524056-7541255 GCA_029822895.1 Maxillicosta whitleyi
ATAATAAAAATAGGAACACTTATCAGAGCTTCAGTATTTTAAAAAACACATTGAAATGCTGACTCTTTGACTCTTGTCTTGCTAGAATAACAACAGAATGCAATCTGTCCATGTTGCAAACCCTCCTGCCAGTTATTATCTGTTAATACACCCGCCTCCACATGAGCACCCACCGCACAAGGGACAGTTGTTGATGAATAGATTAATAAACATTTAGATCAGACTACTGCAACTACTACACTACTACTATTCATTATAAAGTTCATATAATGTTGATAATGCTAAATGGGCAGAACCAATAATTACTCTAATTCACCCACAAAATCTATTTTCAATTACTGTATATTTTGGTAATTTCAACTAACTCACTGGGGTGGGGGGGGGGTCCCGTTTTTACAGTTCCCACATTTTACACTGTACAACTGCAAACCTTGACATCTATTAGTTGAACACTAAAGAGACTCATTTAAAAGCTTTCAATTCTGGATGAATGACAGCTCTGTTGTTAAGTTGAAGGGCTTTGTGAGTCCCGGGTAATAATGCATTTATTGGCCCGTCAGCAGAATGAATGGGACAATGAGTGTCATCTGACCAATCTCTGCAGCCCTGCTTTGAACCAGGCTTCAACTCCACAGACAATACTCAGCTTTGGTTTGACAGAGAACACAGGTGCTGTTTGTTGCTGCGCTGGGAAGATGATATGACTGCTAAAAACCTATAGCACATACTGGCAGTGATTCTAAAGCCTCTCGACCACGTGTTCTGCTCGACTCAACCTCACAGATTAAGGGTGATAACAGAGTGTAGGGGTTTGTATTGGTAAACATCCAGAGACCAATACAGTTACATCATGTATTGATAAAACACAGTGACTATAGTTTCCGGCTCGGGTCAAACTGGTTATTGTCAAAGGACTAAAGGTCAAAGGATCCGAGTCTAATGTTGCAAGACTAAACCGTGGAAGTGGGTCAATCCTAGAGTTGAATAAAAGATAGTAATCCCACAACAGACTCGGCATGTTTGTGTGTTATAGGGTCATAAGCCCCTTTGACACAGCACTTCTGTTACGGGAATATTTCGCCTTTATTCCGGAACGACGTCTGTGTAAAGGAAATAGTGGGATCGTTTAGTCCCACATTTGTAACACCTCTGGAGGTAGTAACAGAGCCGTGATAAAGACGAAGGCATGATTCTGGAACGCCATGTAATAGGAACACCTCTCGTTCTGCAACCAAGGTGTGGTTTTGATGACATATTGCATGTGTGAAGCCCACGCTGTGTACAGTAAACAAACATATCAACCACCAGACCAGAAAGATGTCGAACTGGGGAGACGCCGAGATCCACAAGCTGTTGTCACTTTAGACGGAGGACTGTATCCATGCTAACATTTGTGGAACAGTCAAAGACTTTGGCGAGGTTGGTAACACCGCTCCGGGTATGTTTGAGGCTGAAGTGATACGTTACATTAGGCTATACGCTGCCCTACGTCACTGCCGCTTTATTTCCTTATCCGCTGTGTAAAAGTCCAGCCTGTCTCACCTCTATTTCTCATTTTGCTTGGCTGTCTAAATCGGTCAATGGTGGTGATCTGTGTAAAAGTGGCTGTAAATGGCTATAAAAGATGTTTCTGCATGCTAGACTTTCACATAAATATCAATGTTTAAAAACTGTCCTATAAAATACATACATTATACTCTTTACACCATCTGCATCTGTACTATTAAAATCATGTTGTAATTCATAGGCTACTGAGTCACATTAATAATGTGAGCTGCAGATTGAACAAAGATGTTACACTCTCATGTGTCATGTGTGATTTACCTATTATATATATTTTTTCTCTGAATTTACTTCGCAGCATATACATATACATTTTAAGCGACAAACTTAATCTATATTTGTAGTATAATCATCTCCTTTTTAAGAGGGTAATATTTCGTCAGTAAAGGTCGTTTGTTTTTTCTCATATGACACAATAGGCGGCAACACGATGAGACTGCCAGATGTAAAAGGAGAGGATTTATTAAGATCCAACTGTAGCAAATGAGTGTAATGTCAGACGAGACGGTGCCACACGACACTGACAAATGTTCCCACTGCAACGTCAAGCATCACATAGATAAAGCAATAACCATTCAAGCTATTTAACAACCCATTTTTAGTTTATTTACAGAAAAGATTTGGTTTGTATTGACTTAAGTGGTTCTCTTTAGATGCATGAAATGTAGGTATTTTACATTTGGAATGTAAAAATAGCCCTGGAAGAATATGTCCCCATGCACCATCCCATCTGAAGCTTCTAGGCTAAGCCCTGGTTGTCAAATCCTACAATTGTCCGTGGTCAGCATATAGATTTTCTTGAAGAGCTGTGAAGAAAAGCAGTCACCTAACAATAGAAAAGTTAATATGCCGAGAGAAAGCACACACTGTGGGGGAGGAGCTGGGCCAATACGTGGGGCCCCATACTGGTCCCAGATGCAGCCTATGGTGGGGGTGGAAAGATGAGATTGTGAGGGAGACAAGTGAGGCTTCACCAGGACAGAACAACTGTGATCAGAGCAGAATGGCCTCTGGCAACACTCTGCGCAGATTTGTTTTTGATAGAATCAAAAACAATAAAAAAAAAAAAAAAAAAGGAGGCACAAACGGAGATGGAGACACGCTTAAAGTTTAGAGAGAGAACTTTATCGCAGTAGGAGTGTGTTAGCATGACCTCTCATGACTTACAAAAACAAAAGCTGCCCAAGTGTGAATGACCCTGAATGTTTGCACACAAATTATGCACAGTTCATTAAGCTACACTGCTAGCATCCTTCATAATAACACCAATGAGCTACACCCATAAAATCTACCAACGCGTGTTTCTAATGTATGGAACACTCACTCCTGCTCCGGCTCAAATAAGCTACTTTATTCATTTATTTAGTCCAACATCAATCAATGGCTCACATCTGCAGCAGCACAAACTCTCTTTCTATTTAAAAAATAATAAAAAATCTGATTGGGAATTATGAGGAAAAGAGAAAAAAAACATCCATTTTTATGTCGTAATCAAAACTATACCAGGAGTTATCTAGAAACATTTCATTTCACTTGTAGTAATTTACACAGACAGTGCAATATGAATTTTGATTCTAGTCAAAATGATAATTACATTTTCATCAGTAAAATATACGACAGTAACGCTGTTTTTCTTGGGCTCTGTACCAAACAGCTCTTACATCTAAAGAATAAGGAGCATGTAGCAGCACAATGACATATTGTAAGACCACCATTATCTAAAAAAGATGCCGTTTGGATATTAAAATTGATCAAAGTGTGATTTCAATAAAACTGTGATTCTGTTCAGGCGTAACACATTACAGACACTAGTATTTTCAAAGTGATTCAGCTCCGCTCCAACTTAAAAAACACAGTATTTGATACATGGATTATTATAGGCTACCCCTCTACAAAGATATGAGTTGATAATAGCTGTGGTAGATCTGCCTGCAGGGTTTCTTTTTTTTTTTTTTTTTTTTTACACTTCAGACAGAGATCTGATACAATGGACCAGCCACCAAAGAAAAATGTTACATACAATTCAATCTAGTAAAATCAATAACTTTTCCCACAAGACTGTGTCACCAGCAGGAAGCTAAGGGAGACTCATTAAAACAGCTGTGTAAAAATCTGACAGTACCGCAGCATCACACTCCAGTTGCAACATCTCAAATAAAAAAAGGTGCTGTCTGCTTGTGTGGAAATCACCTCCTTAATTCTTAAAGCCTGAGCTACATCAGTGCATTTTCAAGCAAACTTCTACTGACAACTAAAATTTGTTATTGTAGGGTAAGTTTAATTTTGATCATTTTAATTATTTCCAATGACAACTGATAAACTGGAAGCAGAAATGAAGCACATCCACTAGGGCTGCAACAGTACACGTCATTTGTTATTTTCAAATGACATTTCCAGACAACTCGCATTTATGTTAGAGCTTTGCAAGACGGCTTAGTTGCGGAATTCTACCGTCATTGGTTGGACACTGGTGGACCTGGCTCAAGCTAGTCAACCAATTCATTATATCTCAATGACATAATATTGACTCATTGGCTTAGTGGTTTGCACTTCTGCCTTGGGTGCATTAGATCGCCAGTTCAAGCTCCAGCTGATCCCAATATCTGAAACTCTTTTATTTATAATTTAGTGGTGAGGCATGTCAATTCAACTTCTATGGTAGTTGTGTATGTCTATAACACATGGCAAGTTCTTTTACAAGGCATATCTTTCAATTTAAAGCCTTGAAACGCTGAAAACATTCTTTTTTTTTTACTTTTATTTATGTACAGGATGGTCTTGCTGAACATGCAGTCTACATGATTTAAGAGTGAGATGTAGATGAAGGAGCTTAAAAGGGACACGCCACCCCCAGACCAAATTCAGTGTATCCCCCACACTCCCCAGACCTAAATAAGTGTGTGGAAGCATTTTCCTGGCGACCCAGCTATGTCCGAATCCATGAGAACTGACCACTGGTTGGTGACGCGTAATATCTGCATCCTCACATTACCAACGAAGTGAATTCGGCCAAAGTGAATTAATGTACTTAATGTTGTCCCCCAATTACTTTCCGCTTACTGTGCATTCACTTTGATGTTGAATGACGGTGCAATTCACAGCGCAAAGGGCTCGTCTTGCTCATTTCGTATGGGAACTATTTTTTGGTACAGAGAAACACAGCCGACGCACACCAAGGACCGTCAGTCAATGGGAGCCCCCACCCCCCCACGTCTCCAGCAACACAGCGTTTGCTGGCGATCAAACTAGACACCTATCTGTCTTCAAAGTTGTGAGGTGGGAAGATTGTGACTGCTTCATTATTTATAGGCTTTTTTACTGAGCAAAAATGGTCACAATAATAGCCATGCAGGTCACGGTGGTTTCCTGAATCGCCAGGTAAGCTACGCTGTGAAAGCTGACTATGTATTATATGAAATTATACCATTATAAGGGAGCTGTGATTAAAACATTATTATTATTATTATTATATAGCCTACCATATGGGGATAAGTGGGGAAGTTGAAAAGTACAAATAAGATATTTCTTTGCTTCAACTGATGACTGATTAGACCAGACATTGTGGCTAATCTCGTCGTGCTGCAGATGGTGGATTTTAACATTTCAAACACTTTTAACAACATCTGCAGCTTGTATTGCTGAATGGCAATGATGTGCTTGGTTTAACAGACGACTGCCAAGTTTCCTCTCATTTATTACACTTTTCCATGACATGAAACTAAAAAATCTTCTGATGTACTGGCATACAATAAAATCTGAATCCTTTATGTCTGCACAAGTTACACATGAGAGGTTAACTACAAAAATATGCATTTCCCTTGAATTCCAAGCAGATATAATCAACAGTAGGATGTGCAACATGCAGCATAGGGTCTTTGACCTGGACAGCGAGTCAACCCGTTAACTGTTTTTGGACAAAAAGGGCAGAATCCATGCAATTATTGAGTGCTATTAAAATTTAACCTGTAACCTGAATTTAACATTTAAGCAGCATAAGGTATTAAAATTTTGATTACATAATTCCACTCAGGAATGGAGCTTGTACGTGGCACAAGGGGTACTTTAGTACACTCTAGTTTCATTTATTAACATTTTATCAACTTCATAAAACTGGAAACATGTCGCCTGTCTACTGTTTCTTTTTTTTATTATTATTATTGCTTTGTGACGTTTCTCTGTGAAATGTTATTTAACCACACAAAGACTATGTATGTATGTATGGATTTTCAGTGGTAGTTCTACAGAGAATTGAAGTGGTCCAACAGTACAAACTTGTGCTGTAACACAACCTTCATGGCTGGGTATTGTGAGCATGGCTGCGAGTCGCTAAAAGGAAGATTAAGACAATAACCGCCATCCTTCTTGCTGCACCAAACTGCTGCTGACACTATACTTTCAACCAGTGCTGGATCATCTACTTTATTGTCCCTCCTGTACCAATAAAGGAGTCTTCTATTTTGCCCTTTATGTTGCAGTGAGTGATAATGTGATAGTTATGAAACAGTTAAAAGAAAAAGCACAGTATTCTACAAAAAAAAAAGGAGCATATGTGACACGTTGTATAATGGGCTTTCTAAGAAAATGAGTAGATAATCTGCAACGAACAATGAATTGTCCTTCTGTTTTTAAGAAGCAAGCGTAGGGATTTTTTACACTCTTCTGATTTTAATACAATGTGCATGAAAATCGATTTACAATTAACTAGTGTGAGTCTAATTGAACCCACAGCAGTATTTGATGGTTACACATGAGCAACAGCCTAAAAACACCGACATGAGAACATAACATTTATTCACTTAGTGGCTCTTATTACTTTTAATCCCTCCAGTCCAGAGGGAACACTGACGTTGCCGCTTAAATATTGTTAAATTCTAATTTCCTGTTTGGAGTTGACAGTCAGCATCTAAGCATGTCAACAAAGTCTTCACACAGTTTTTCATTTTATGAGTTTCAAATATCTGTTTACTTGATTGAAAACAAATGTGTTTTTTCCAAGATATTAGTGTAATTCTATGGAACACGCTAAAATGCATATCCAATATGTTTTCTTGAAAGACAAACTAAACTAAAAGCCTGCTTTTTTGTAGGATCTGGTAGATTAAAATGTCCTGATATTGTATATTTTTAAAAAAACAATGGGAATTCTGTTTCGTGCTAAGAGTAAATGTCTTCCTGTTTGTATTAAATACATTTTAAGTTAAAAAGTTAAGAGGAATGTTTGTGTTTGAAACATGTAAAGCAAGAACAAAGGTTAAATATCACTGTGTTTCTGTTACTGGTGTTAAATTATGGAACTAATTGAAGGATAAATTGAAACTGTGTAGCTCACTGTTAAAAAAGCCTTAAGTTGTGAAATTCTCCAGGGCTATGAAAGTACAATGATTTGTAAATGACTTAAGAAACTGAATGTAGATTTAATTTTGGCTAATGTTTTATTTTCTGCACACTTCAGATATGGACTTGGAGTAAGGATGGGAGTAGGAGAAGCAGAAATAAGCCTCAGGGCTTCAGCTTCTTCATTTTCCAGTTACAAATTGTGTTAATTTTATGTTCTTTATATGTATGCGTTTTGTATGTAACAAATAAAATATTTAATTCATTAATTTATTCATTTATTCATTCATACTTTGACTTTGTGGCCAGTTCAATGTACTTCCACACTGTAGCCAAAGCTAATACATAACCTGGGTTTAGAACAGTAAAAATGAATGCAGTAGGCGATAGCGCAGTAACTATTGATCGTTTTGTCTCGTTTCTAGTGCCTCGTCTCTCATCTCTCCTAAACAGTATCAAATGTTTCTGCAGAAGCTAGAGTGTAAAGAGGCCAGACAGCTGAAAGTAATCTGGTTCCAGTTAGTGGGGGCACCATGGCTACGTTAAAGCTTTGCTTCTGTACAACAACAGGGGGTTCCATGGTGTTCAGCCAATACTGCTTCCTCTCCCAGGAGACAGGGAACACAATGCACTCTGGACTGCTAATGATTGCAAAGTCTCACCCATAAACCACAACTTTCCCTTTCCTTTATCCTAAATAGAAGAAACGTGCAAACTGTAAATTGCATACAATAACTGAACTCCATACTACCCAACAGTCGACTGTCCAACAATTAATTCAGACTTAGAAAGAAGAGAGGGATGGGACACAAGCAGAGGGTAGGTGTTTGTAAGGCTGAGTGATCTCGCCACCTTAATTCATCAAATAGTCTACTTTTCAGAAGGATCCTACAAATCATGCCATTAAAACTATACATTATAGTCCTGTTAAAATGTTCCTGCTCAGCACATATTTATGAGACTTAACTACAGTAATTATGAGACCTTAGCACAGGTCATTATGCCAGTGAGTTTATTTCAGTCTGTTCACAGCAACGCTTTCATATCTGTCTGTACTGAAGTGTTTGGTTTCATTCTGCATTAACTTGCGGAGTTTATGTAATGTGTTGTTATGCTGCTGTTGACAAAGTGATGATAGAGAATTACCAGAAGTCCATCAGCTCTAAGTGCAGCCTCTGAACTCGAACATGCAGTGGGTACAATTTACACAGGTGCTTTAAAGGGAAATGCTTTTTTTGTCCATTAGAAGACTCCAACGGGGCAAAATAAGTTGCTGCACTCTACATAACTAATGAAAATACTGCATTTGTGCATAGACGAAACTGTTGATGAGGATGCATGTTTTTGTTTAATCTACATAATGTCAAAATATTGGAATATATTCAGTCCGGCATTATAGGTGCAAAAAAAATAAATAAATAAAGGGAAGGGATAGTTTGGTTGTTAGGCTACTTGCTTGGTGAGAAATGTGTGATTCAGGACAAGATTGTGATTTTAAAAAGCCATCACATGATCTTTTAGCCAGATTTCCTAGGCTGATAAATGTCTAAGAACCAGCTAAAACTAGATCTAATCAGTAAAGGAATTGGGCAAATCCATCTTGTTCAGACTTAATTTATTCGATAAATATCATGCTGACTACAATAAGTAAGCATTCTAGGGAGAGGTCAACAATGTAGTATAACAACAAAGTGTTGAATATGGATGACTGAGCTGCAAAAAAAACTCCTAAAGGTTAAACAAATAAGTCTTGCATAAAATATGACTTAAGCAGATGGTAAGACAGTGATACACATGTGCAGTTATTTCCCAGCAGGCAGAAGAGAATCTGTCTATTCTTGGCTGGCTGATATCACAGTTCTTGTCTTGTCTGCCTCTTGTCGATATGTAAAATACAGTATTTTATGAGGTAAAAAATGTTAATGTCATGGGGTTTTTTGCAACAATAATATGTAAAACAAAAAAGCACACAATAGAAGACTATTACTAATACAACACAGATAAATGTTGAGTTTATTTACACCAATTACTTAACTTCCTTTCCCTCAGACTTAAATCAATATGTCCAGGATGAAAAAATGCTTGATTAGTCTAATATGTAAATAATCATTGAATTAATTTTGCACTATTTTTATTAGTCAGATGATAACTTTAGGCCATTATCCATTGCTGACTAATTCATACATTTCTTCCTCACTTAAACATTTTTTTTTTCATACAATCATTCATTGCAGACTTCATAAACTTATGCATGCGAGGTTTAGACAGTAACCCTCAGCCCATGACAGTAAGTCTGAGCATGCCTCCATGCCAATCAAAAGTTCATATTCTAAATACAGCCACTATGTGACCCCTAGAGGCCTCTGGGATCCTAGATCTCCAGTTACAGGAAAAGCTTTGGTCTGACTCCTGCTGTACTGCACTAGTGAAAGCTGAGTGGACTGAACTGACTGATATATGTTTGCAAACAAGCCAACAGAGCCCAGAGCACCACGCAACAACCCAACGATTATATGCAATTCTGCAAGAACAGCTAATAAATGAAGCATTTTAATAAGCCAACAGCAAACAAGAGAAATGTACCAGTGATCACACAGACTCAGCTGGTACAGATAGATTTTTTTTTTTTGCAAGAATTTATCCCAGGAGCTTTAAGTTTATTATGTTTACAAAGGGTTCAGTTTACTCTTTAAAATAAGCTTGAGTTGTTTTAACAGCACGGATGGGTGCGCAAAACAGCTAACACAATGCACATAAAGAAAGAGACTATAAAAGTAAGGCTGCACTTGCAGGGTGAGGCAAGGAAAAGGCTTGCACACTTAAAAAAAAAAAAACCCGAGTCGAGGGGAAGAACATGTAGTTTGAGCCTCCAGAATAACGAGTAAAACGGATTCAGTGCCACAGATTTATGTATGAGAAGTTAGCGTACAAAAGTGGCGTGTGAATAGTAATTAAACAGAGGCAAAAATTTCCAGACAAAAGAAATTTCTAAGACCTGGAAATGCGAGCAGAAACGTATGGAAGCCAAGCGGCGTCGGAGTCAGGTCCAAACGGCAGTTATTTAAGAGCTGGATTACGGAGAAAGCAGCGGCAAAACGAAGATGTGAATTTTACTCGCACTAAAGTACCAGTTCAGTTAGCTTAGCAGGGATGCTAGCCTAGCTACCTAGCTTGTTTCTGCCCGACAGGCTCCCGTAAGTCAGTGAGAGCAGGCTTTCAGCACTGGGACCGTTGGATAGCACTGCTCCGATCAGTGCCAGTCAGAAAACGCTAACAGAGCAGGCGAGACTGAGATTTCCAAAAGCCAGAGCTCCTCTTTTCAGCAAATTAACGCCACGGGGGAGGCTTTTATTCTATTTAGAACTGTGAGGCATTTAAGCAGGAGTAATTATTTAACCCGCCAATTAGCTAACTAAAGCACAGCGATACTGAAAAAGCCGGACCTCGCCTAAGCTAACGCTAGCAGCGGAGCGGGTTAGTTAGACAGTGCAGCAAGTGTAATGCTACCAAAAATGCTAGCAAAATCACCCAGTTGAACAAACCACAGCATCCAACAAACTACGCACCTTTAACCGTTGGAGATGACACCTCTTGCAGGGTTGCAAACTGTGTACAGCGCCTGGTTTGACTGAGTATTCCCAAAAAAAAATAGCGTCCTCCTCTACAATTATCCCACAGTGAACACCGAAATTCGCCTGAATCCGGACGCTTTCCTCAATAGTGTGGTGCTGAATCTGAGGCTACACGCTTCTGTCGGTGTCACGGAAATACCTCCTCCTCCTACGGATCCCTGCGAAATAATGACCCCTCCCAGCGCTCCAACTACAACAACAGAGTAAACAGGTGCAGATGATGGTGCGCTAGTAACGGGGAAGCTTGCAATATAGTGGGCAGTGTGGTAGATTCCTGAGGCTTGTCAAATCAGGAGAGGCTCCGTCATTGACGCATGCGTGATTCCTTGTCTGAGGATGCGCCCTGCCTGCCAGTGAACACATTGGAGGGAGGATTCCTGCGCTCTGCCATATTGTGGGATGGGGCGTTCAATTTCTACTTAATAACGTAATGTAATTCATCTTTTTTTTTTTTTAAACTGAAAAGGTGCGAGTTAAAAAGTCATTTTGTCTGTGTTGGTTAATACTGATGCGTTGGGGGAAGAAAAAAAAGATGTCAGTGTAAATGAATGAATGAGTAAATAAATAAGTCTGTGTTAATTAATTCAGATTGTTTTGTCACAACTTCTAAATGATCCGTTTTTTTGTCTTTTGACAGTGATTTCTAACCATTTATTCTAATTTTATTCTCTGAATTTTGCATTTTCAGTGAATATCTGGTATTTTAATTTACTGATCATGTAAATGTTCATAAAATATCAGAGAAATTCAAAGGTTATTATATCAAAACTGAGAAAACTGTGGGGAAAAAGTGACTTTTTCAATCAAATATATCATTACCTGAACTTAAACCATGCATCTATAACTGGTGTCATTTCTCAAACTACTCAGGTTTTATTGGTGAATCAGTGATGCAGAAGATGACAGTGTTTCCACATTCACTATGGAGTCTCTGAACGTCCAAAGAGCTCATATCTGATGGTTATGTAACATGACAAACTGCATTTTACCTCAATTATTTGCATGGACTGATAGAATCAGTGGATCAACAGTTGCTAAACATTTAAAATCAGAAGTCAATTTTTGGTCTTCATGGGTTAAAGTGTGCACAGTGTGGTATACCATCCAGACTTAGGTAAACATTTGATGCAGTGCAACAAAACAAAGATAGAAGATGCTGTAGAAATTTTCACATCACTCCAGAATAGTAAAAAAAAAAAAACACCCTGCCCTTTTAAAGTATTGTAGCTTATTTTGGCATTAATTGAGCTGATGTCATCACGTCTATGCTGGTGATGTCAGCACATCAATTGCCTCTAAATATGTGCCAAGTTTGAAGTAAACTTAAACAAAATTGATGTATTTATAGACATTTGAAATTTTGCCAATTATAAGTGAAATGGGGGTGGGGGTTATATTTTTAAATTTCATAAAAAATCAAAACTTATTGACCTATATACTGTTCCCACCATGTAACCACATCTATTCTGTGTCACTGGCAATATATAAACTCAATTTGGTACGAATTGAAGCAATATTTTTGCTGCTAGAGTGTTAAACAAACATACAAACAAACAAACCAAAAGCAATACCCCTTGTCTCCCCTTTGAGGGGCGGGGTAAAAATAAGCCCTCAGAAGCCATGTTACATATCATTTGAGGAAAACAACAATAACCAATAACACGAGGTTTCACATTAATTTTGTTTACCTCTGATAAATTGATGATGAGCCAGCACGCAACCTGTAGGGACACCTTCATAAGTAATCCATCCTGCTTATTCTGTATCTACCTTAGGGTTGTCTCAAGTGGATGTGCCAAGAATATACCCAAAGGGACGTTTACAGGAAGTAACCAATTATAATAAGTCACTGAACAACCTGCACTGGCCCTTTTTAATCAGAGGGACATGCAGTTAAACTCTGAGCTCTTCCCAGATATCTCAGCTCCTCACCCTTTCCCCAAGGCTGAGTGCAGATGCACTATGAAGTATGAAGTATATTTTAACTGTGCTGCTGCCAAGAGGTCATGACGATAAGTGATGTGTGGAGCATAGATTGGCTGGTGTAATCTTGAATGTTGCCTTCGGGCTCTGCTCTTCAGTACTGTACCTGCAAAAGACGTCTGTCATTCTCCAGCCTCATTTTAACTGCACTATAAATCAAGTCAGTCTGTCGTTTAAAAAAAATGATGAAATCGATTTGTCGCTAAAGTCAGCGAGTGTACACAACTTCCTGGTAAACGAATGTTCCTGGGTAAAACTCCAAGGCATGTTTTGATAATGTTTATATAGTATAACAGTATATAATATATTAATCAAGTACAGTTGTGCTTCCAACCACAGTCTCATTCATTACTTTTCTACATGCAGGAGTGTTACTTTTTTAATTCATCATGAAAACATGAAAAAAAAATTTCAGTAAATCGTCATAATCAGAGCTTTGCATTTATGAAGGACTTCATTTCAGTAGGGATTCTTTTCTATATAATTATTCACTCCTTCATCATTATGTCAGCCCAGAGTACAGCCTGAGATGCGATCAGTTATTTTTCGAGCTTATTATGTTAAAACTGAGGACATGTACAACGTCGGAAATGACCAGCTAATCGCTGAAAGCCCCCGAGATATTATGTCACCCGAAGAAATTGGATTATGCAGAATACCAGCAAACATATGAGGTCTGTAAAACGTCGCTGAATGAAATGAAGTTTCAACGCTTCGCAGACGTAACAGATGCTGTCTTTCTCAACATTAACCAGCGAGGCCTATTATAGAAACATTAACAACCCTACAACACTGTGTCTGGTGTTAGAAAATTGCAGGTGTGAAGCCGAACAACACAAGTTAGTGGTTTAGGGAGAAACACACGTACAAACACAACCTGGGCAGTCTGAAAGTGGATTCTTAGTGAGTAAACATTGCTTTATCCAGTTGTTTGCATTGTGTTTTGGCCCAGCATGTTGTCCCTGGGTTTCTTTGTCTTGGGGGAAGAAAAGTGCAGGAACAGCAGCCTATTGTCTTCCATCTGCCTGTGCTTTAGGAGCGTGGTAGCAATCCAGTACAGCATGTTAGCAAGCCATTCCTCATCTGTCAAATAAGAGACCGTGACTGTGGTGTTACTGTTGAGTTGTCTCCCAGTGTATCCCAGTATTTCACTAACTGGTTCACTGGCCTGATCCATCTGGAGCAAAGCTACCCTGGGAATCTATCTTCGTGTATGATGAGTTGTCAACTACGCTATTATATTTAGATCAAGGCAAGTGCTGTAATGCAATTACATAATGATCCCCCTTTTTCTTCATAACTCTACAAGGTTTCATGTTGAGATATCCACTGAGTTTTTAAATCCTCTGCTTTCCTTCTGCGCATTAAAATGTTCTAAGTGTCCGCATTCGTGTGATGTAATGTATGCACAAGTTTCTTAATAACAACTCGCATAAAACTGCATCTGTTTAGAGAACATATTCACATTCCAGCCTCCCACTCCAGCTGGGTCCTCCCCTCCACCCAGAGGCCATGCACACCTGGGACTGCAATCAGAAAATGTCCCTGGACTGGCTTCTAATGTTCTTTTAGCATAATGAGGTCATCACTACACCCAATCCACTGTACTTTAGGATGGAATAATAAAGTTCTGCTCCCTTTTGGCAGATGCAATGCAGCACCTTATCCTATGAAAGCACAGACAGGAAAATGGGTTGAAGTGTGTATAATGTGTATTTAAAAAAAAAGAGTTTATAGAATATGAGCTAAACCATTAATCTACACAAATAAAGGTAAAAAGGCTGAATTTTAATAATGATTCGATGGAGGGATGGAGGGATGGATGGATGGATGGTTGACAATCATGTTGATTACAGTAAAACAGAAATCAAAATTAATTTTGAAAGCATTGCCATATTTGAATGATTTCCCCTGATCCACAGCAAAATGACCAGTATAGTGTTGATTTAACTCACACAGAGTAGAATCCAACAAGGTTTTTCTGGGTTACATAGCTCCACACTCTCCCAAGTTAAATTAACACTTTCAAAAAACATTTCACATTTTCCCAGAGTTTATTCTTTGACTTACAAAACAGTTAAACCAAAACTAAAGGATTAGACAAAAAACACTGCTCTGGGTTGTTGATGTTTTTACTATTTAAAATGGTGTAGGTTTTACTCCAAAAAGTGATGAAAATATTTAATAGGCTAACCCCATCAAATATTTTCAGCTTTGTAATGTGTGAATGACAATAAAACGTAATACATTCCAATACAACTGCTTCAAATAATTCAAATAGTAGCCACATTTTTACAGTAAATTATACAGAACATGGAATGTTGGAAATGTTTATCCATTTGGATGCATTTTTCCTCTTCATCTGGTATCATTTGTCTGTGTGAATAGTGAGTACATGTGTTTTTTGTTTGTTTTTTTCCAACAAAGTCCCTCTCTTGGCAAATGTTTTCTAATGGATCATCAGAACACTGAAAAAAATGTACTCTCAAGTCATTCAGGACAAAACTCTCCATTTTCAAAGAACTATATAGACTTTAGAAATCAATATTTTTTTCCTGTATAACTCTCTTAACTTCATCTCTGCTCAGAAGTGCCAAAAAGTCAATCGTTTTTAAGGATGGTAACCCTTTAAATAGCAGTTTGATTACTTGAAGTCACTGTTATTCATCAGCCATCTATCAAACCTGCTTTCTTCTTACGAGGGTCACTGGGGTCCAACCTATCTCGGCTACCTATAGGCGAAGGCCTATAAATTCACACTTATGGGCTATTTTATCTTAACTAATTAACCTATTACATGCCTGTCTTTGAAACACATGGAGAACATGCAAATAAAAAGGTCTTGGTGTAATGACGAGGCAATGCTATCCATATTATTTATTAAAAATATTAGTTATTGCCTCAGAATACTTGATACTTTAAGGACAAATGGAAATCGAGATAAAAATGACAACATAATATGAGTTATGGGACACTTTGTGTAAAAGCTGTCATATACAGTAGGTATCAGTCAACAGGGGAACGAATGTAATCGGAAACTCAAAACCAGATGTTTTCATATGCCTTTTGTCATTTCACACTTTATTCAAGACCCTTCCATAGCACAATGTTGAACAAAATGTGGAAAAATTGGGGATTACATGCACATCTTTTGGGACTGCTCAGTGATCCTTGGATACTGGAAAAATGCTGAACAGGAGATTGAAAACATTGTGAAATTGGGGATACATTTAAATCCTGTTTTATCAACTCAGTGTTACATCATTTGGAGATTTTAATGCTGATGTAAAATAAATACTGTGCATACTATTGTTGACTACTAAAAAAACTCCTCATAATCACTTGGCCCTACTTTCTCCTGGAATGCGCAATGCTTGTTCATGAAGCATCAATTCGCTAACCTTCGCTAACTTTTTCTAATGGCTCATTCACAGGTTTGAAAATACCTGTCAATGTCATATTGAACCTAAACAATGAATGTGATGCCTCAAGTTATATTTATCAGTAAATTAGATTAGAAGTTGGATTTTTCACTTGTTATTTTGATATGTGTTCAAAGTCATCTCGGGCTAGTAGGAACAGCTAAATGCAGTAAGACTGACATCGGCCTAGCAGCTCACGAATGTTTGCTTTGAATGCTGTAATCTGTACATTTCACAATTATGTTTGTCTGCGGAACAGCTCACCTGCATTCCTAGCTGGCTGGCTAACATTACATTCCCTGGCTGTTAATGTTAGTGACGTTAGCATAAGCACCGAACACTCCACCATGCTAGTTTGTTTACATCTAGCTACCACAATTCCTTGTGCTCAGGCAGGCCATGTCTACATGAAACCGTCATCTTGAAAAAGAGTGCTCCGTATATATGGAGTCATTTCAGGAAATATCTGTGTTCCCACAAAACGCAGCTTTAGCCCAGTAAAAAAGTGCTACAGCATCACTAAAATAGCAGTTCGTCCATTTGTTTTATGCTGTAACTTGGCTGGAAACTTGTTAAAATGACAACATGATGCATGCTCTCAAAAAAACAAAGACATAATGCTATCTTACCTATCAAGTAGAAATAGATCCACAGTGGCATCACTTTGCAGTCCTTACGACTTACGACCTTTCTTGGCAGTAGCATTCTCAAATATCTTTTTGTTTTCGACCCATTGTTGGCACTATTTCTCTCATAATGTCCCTAATGTTCAAGTGTCTACCGTACTTTGATTTAGTATGCTAGGTAATTTAGCTAGCCAAACTCCTGCAGAAGTGCTCCAAGTGTCTGAGAATGTGTGATTTGGACAGGAAGACGAGTATGCGCAGACGATTGAGGGACAAATAGCAGTTGAGTTTGACATATCACCATTTGGTCATTTTGATGGGTCGGTTAAAATGATTGGATGGGGTTTCTTCAGTCTTGCCCGTTCCTCAGGTGACTAAATTTTAGAGTATTTAATTAATTGGTTTCAAACGGGATGAGAAGGAGATTTTAAGCAATATAGTAAAAAAAAAAAAATGTTCCAGGAAAACATCTCCTACCTTACCTTTAAGTCCCATTATAACCATTTTTTTTTCTCATCACAAAGCCACTACAAGATTTCCAGTCTATATTCTTAAGATGTCTTATATTTATTAAATAAAGACCAGGATTTCAACATTTTTGTCAATAAGAACAAAATTACCCCATGTTCATTAGAGTCC
>JAPSES010000104.1:7556118-7578013 GCA_029822895.1 Maxillicosta whitleyi
TCATATAGTGTCTTCAAATGTGTGACCTGAACTGTGGTGCTTGGCGGAGGTTTGCGCTCTCCAAGTGCTTTTCTAGTATTTAATTTGCGATGATGACATTTCCTATCCATAAGATGTCCCTATTATTGTGTTGAAGTTTATGCAACGTGACATCATGAATTGAGTAAATATACACACCACTTTTACGATTTATGAACTATGTATGTTCATGCTGCGTCAAATACGGCACAATTAGCAGTTATTGTTAGTGGTTATGGATATGTACACCGGAGATCATCAAATGCTGTTGAATGACATGCAAAAGGACGAAAATGTGTACAAATAGCATGCCAAATGCCATAAGAACTGGTGTGACGTACAACGCAATTTCATGAGATCAGTCCGATTTATGTGTTAAACACTAGTTCCATCTTTTTGACGGTAAAAACAGGCCATTTGAGGAAACATACAAGTGCAACTGTATGAACCAAGGCCCTGGGTTAGAAGCATGAAGCAGGCGCATGCTGAAGGACAATAGCATATAATAGTTCACAACACAGGGTGAGGCTGGAACCAAAAAGCGAATAAATCTCAACTGCTTCCTGTTACTCTCGTTTCAGTGCGTTTACCAAAATCCGTTCGTGACCTGCAGCCGAAAGTCAAACAATAGAACAAGAGTAATCACGTCCAAAACTAACACGGGCTCCTGAGCAGAAGAAAGAAATGGAAATAAAAGGAAAACAGGCAGCTCGTTTCTGAAATTGGTGGGATTTTATGAGGAGGAATATGATTAACAATTGGTGTTAGAACAGGGTGTAAATCACAGTTCGCTGATTTACTGTCAAATGCCGGAAAAAATTGCAGAAACACAATAAAAAATACACACGACAGTAAATCTCACCTCAAGTCATGGTTTCTCCAATGTGCTTTTTAAGTCAATGTCCTCAAAAAATAATCCAGTCCAACTCCATCAAAGCTACAACAACACTAGTTTCCAAAATTAGTTACATGCACTCACATACAATTACTCACTTAATAGCAATGTTGCATGTCTCCTTGTCAGCTGTCAGCACCAGGCTCTATTATTGTTACAAAGGAAACAGTCCTGCATGTTCCGAGATATCAGGTTGGGTTTGCTTTGTTGAACTTAAGAGTCTTCGGCCTTATTTGTGGGGTGGAAGTGTGTCATGAGTCTGTCATCTAGGGGGAATTGAATCTGGTATAAAACAACAACTGTGGTTCCTCAGGAAACAAAACTAAAATAAAAAAAAAAAAAAAAACATAAACCAGGCATAGGAATTTTCTGATTACATGAGATTTAGAGGAATATTAGCCTGATTTCATCCATATTCACCTGTATTTTCTGACTGTATTTCTTTCACTGACATAAGCACAGCTTCAGATCATGGATACTTAACTGATACATGACTCATAATGACAATAGTGCCTGAATTAATGTGTGATGAACTCCCTTCGCTCCTAATTTGAACAAGTGGTTCATGTATTGTAGCTTATTCTGGCATCGATCCAGCTGATGTTATCGTGTGTGCTGAAGACAACGTATCAATCGCCTCTATACATGTGCCAAGTTTGAAATAAATTGAGACACAATTGATGTTTTAATAGACGTGTGAAATTTTGCCCATTATAAATAAATGGGAGGAAAAAAAGAATAATAAAAAAAAAAAAATCATAAATTTTTTAAAACTTTGATCTACTATAGTGTAAGTCAGCATCATTTGTGGTAAACTTGGTGTCTTCTGTCTCTTGTAGTTTGCCTTTCTCCCTCTCTGTCCTCCCTCTTCCCATTCCTTTCTCCTGTTATCTGTGGTTCTGGACCCGTTTGTCCCTGGTGTATCATTCTGGACTCCAACCTGCCCAGTGTTTGCCTGTGTCGTCCACTGTCTGTTGTTTGTTGTTCTTTCTCTTGTGCTGTTTTTCTTTTCTTTCTCCTCTGTCCACTAACTCCAGCTGGTTCAGACAGATGGTCGCCTACTCAGAGCCCGTTTGTATTGGAGGTTTTTTCTTCTTTAACAGAAGTTTTTCTCACCTCCCCCTCCCCACTGTCACCCTGAACTTGCCTCTGGAGGATTTGTTGAGTTTCCTGACCATTCAGTCTTTTAAAGGCCCTGACTGAATTTGAGAATTGCTTTGGGGTGAACATGTGTTATTATTGGCATTGTATAAATAAAACTGAATTGTACTGAAATGGTAAAGGCATGCACTTAATAGGCAGAATGGTCAAATAACACATAGATGTGAATGTCAGGCATTTAAATGGGGGGCACATCCAGGGTGTACCCCACCTTTACCCATCCATAACCTGCTCAAGGATTAAGCACGTTGGAAAATTAATGGAACTGAAATGATTTTATAAGTCAAGTTACAACTCTTTCCAAAAAAATAAGATACAAATAAAATAAAAAATAAATTGTGTCAGCTAATGTTAGCATATCAGCTAACTCACATTAGTTCCCACTGCAGCTGCCACACTGGATGTTTACAGATCCCTCTAATATACAGTCACAGAAAAAATTATTAGACCACCCCTTGTTTTCTTCAGTTTCTTATTCATTTTAATGCCCGGTACAAATAAAATTACATTTCTTTGGAAAAATCAAATGACACCAACAAAAATAGCTCATAATAGTTCAATTTCAGAGCTGATATCTCTCCATTTTTCATATTTTCTTGATAAAAACCAAAATCACTTCAGTTCTTACATCAATATCTAAGTCATTGTACTGATAAAAACAGTGCTTTTAGACATTCCGTGTTTTCTTTTTGGTCTGTTTTAGTCGCATGACATACACTGGAGTTAGAAATTGATTGTATAAACATCATTTTTGGTGACTTTTGATGGTCTAATAATTATTCCTGTGACTGTACAGTGGAACCTCGCAGTATGGTGCACCATCGTATGACACATCTGCTTCATGAACCACAGCTCTTGAGACTTGGTCTCAAAATGTGAGTGAAAATTCACAGTACATGCAGCTTCCGCAGGCCCACTTTACATTCAGGAGCACCAACATTTACACAGAGGAGATGACCACATTCTCAAATGTGGACAGTTAGGGTTCAGTTATTTAGGATGTGACACTGCTCTTATTAGAGATGCAGGTAAAGAGCAACAGATCCATGTGCCAGACGAAACATAGACAAACACAAAATGAAGTAGCACAGCTGGAGTCATGGCCATGTACCAGTGTGCTTTGTATTTTTAACCCATGCATTTTTCAGTGTCAACAGCAAAGTGAGGTCAAAAAGCTCAAACGAATTGATGAGAGAGAATTTACTGAAAGTACATCCTCCTTCCTTCTCCACTTGCTGACTTCCTTCACAGATTGTATCATCTTAAAGTTAAAGAACTTAACAAAACCAGTCTATTTATTTTTAGAATTGTTATTTTCTTTGTAACTATACCTTTTCTGTTTTAAAGAACGTGTGTAAAATCATTTGTGGGTGTTCTTGGGGGGGTTGGAATAGATTCTTTATATTTCAATTCATTTCACTGGGAAAAATTGATTCATAAAAGGAGTAATTTGCAATTCACAACATGAGCACAGAGCACATGAGTAGAAGGCTTTTATGAAACCTCTCACATCTTCACATGCAGTCTTTCATTTCAGTTGTTTACTCACATATTTATTAAAACAACCAAGTGTAAAAACATTACATTTTGCATTTACGTTATGTGAAATGGGACACCCTGGGAAGCTGAAGAGCTTTTTGTGAGGGGCCCAGGCTGTTTCCTGTGGCTCTGCTGTTCACTTCAGGGGAAGGTAAATAAAGAAACCGTTTACTGGTATTGTCATCATACCTTGCTGAACTGTTACTGAATCAGGAGCTTCAACACTATTTAAAACATGAAAGCACAGTCTGCTTCAGGTAAAACACTGTTGGAAGCTGCACCCATCATGATAAATCATACTGACGTTATTGTTAGTTCATGTTGTACAACAGGAATTCAAGTACACGTTTCAATACATGAGTAATGACACAATAATCCTAAACGATGCTCTATAAATATTGTGTAAAACTTGAGCATCACCATTCCTGAAGTGGGCAGGAACATAAAGGTACAACATCACGAGTGAATAAGTATAAAACTCATATGACATTTTGGAAGTGCGTTATCATGGGCAGGACAAAATCAACCAAGTAATGATGTGGAGCTCGAGGGAGAGAAAGGACGGATTAATGGCTCAAATGGATTTGTCAACGGATGCTGGAAGAGACACTTTTTGGTCGTTTGCTGATGTCCCACATCGTTATTAAATCCAGATCAAATCAACAGCAGGTACGTTATGCTCTGTCAAATGATTTATGTCATTAGATAAAAACAAATGTCTATTGAATCAAAAACGGTTGAGTTGTTATACTGAAAAAAAAAGCAAAAAAGACAAACCAAACTGTCCTCAAATCAAATAATTAAAAAAAAAAAAAATAGATCGATTTAATGTTGCCACATTATTACATTACATCCAGGTGACTGTATATTTAATATACAGTATATTTTACTGTCATATAACCTGAAAAGGAGTTGTTTGATTATAATATTACTCTTTTAAAATGTTAGAACAGTAAATGGTATATGAGCTGTCCAGACTTGAAAATTTTTACCTTCTATATGTCTTATCAAACTGCCTTAACTACTTGGTTTGCATTTGTTTTACCGGTGTATGATGACTTCAAATCACGTAAAAACTGTATATATATATGTATTTTTATTATTATTATCATCATACACTAATAAAATGAAAACAATTTAACCTCACTAATGTGACAATTTTTGGCCTTTTTGGACAAGGTTGGCCTCAGTTATGGTATTGCATTCCAAATAATCTAAAGTTAGCAACGTGATATCGTGAATTGTGGACGCCACTTTTAATTGGTGTGTTATTTGTACACATTACAAGTGTGTATGTTCACGCCGCGTCAAATACCACATGATTAGCAGTTAGGGTTAGGGGTTACGGATATGTAAACCGGAGATCCTGATGTAAATTGACATGCGATCAAATGGTGTTGAATAACATTTGAAAGGATGAAAATGCGTATGTATACCACGCCAAAGGCCATAAGAAGTGGTGTGACACACAACACGAGTTAGGATACAGGAGAGGTATTACATTACAATGTATAAAAACTATAATTATTATGATATATAATGTATTGTATGCATGTATTGTAGCAAACATTAGTCCAATTAAAACAAAAATACCGGCATATTTGTTAATAGTTAATACTACTGGTGTATCAACATGTGGGTGGATAGTTCAGTAAGCAATTCTACGGCCTATGATGGTGGAGAAGGGAGTTTGAGTCCCGACAAGAGAGGTGATAACATTATTTTCAACATTTTAGGTTTTGAAATGGGGGGGTTGCTAAGAGCATTGACATTATTGTTGTAAAAATACATGTGACTGAGACATTCCTCAGAATCCAGTAATGACTGATGACAAAACAAAACAAAAGTGGCTTCCGTGTTCATCCTCATACACAAACACACAAACAAACACACCCACACACACACCTGTGCTCAGTTGTCTAACTGCCACATTGTCACAACAGCGTAGGGTATAATTTTCATCATTGTTATTCTTGGTGTGGCTGAACTGGCTGAGAGCTGCCAGTTCTTCAGTCAGCCTACCCTGCTTGACTGCAATTATTCAATGAGAATAATCAAAACAACATTGCATTTCTATTTATAACGTAAGACTTTTTCACTATAACAATGAAAATTAAAATGTACTTTTAATCCTGTAAATATATTTTGTCGGTCAGTTGCAACTGGTGAGAGTGCATAAAGTGAGGTGCCCAGTGACTGACAATAATACATAAGGATATGATCCTACTAACATGTGGTTTTATACCCCTGCCCCATTTTTTACATGTTCCTTTCTCTCAAGTTATGCTTTATTTTAAAAGTTTTTCACAAGACTGAAAGTTGAGACTCAAAATGAATCCCTGGATAGGCAGAGTATCAGTAGGCAGGAAGTGCACCCAGGCAGGGGTATTATCAGCTCTGCTTACTTTTTCACTTGCTTTTTTAAAAAAATTATTTAACACCAGAACTGCCAATGAGAATTTACCCAAGGTTGTTTTTCCATTGTACATTACTTTAATAAAATTTTTAAAAAAATTGTTAATTTTCTGAGCCAATGAATGAGGGTCACACGGAACTGGAGTCTACTGGGCAAAGGATTCCCCTACCCCATACTTTAAATGGGCCTTTCTCTCAATTTTTTCTTTTTTTTTTCTCCACAAGTTAAGACTCAAATTTAATCCTTTGTTTTAGGCAGAGCATCTGTTCCTATGTGACAGGGTGGGGTATTATAAGCTGCACTTACTTTTTCACCTGTTTTTTTTTTGTTTTTTTTTTCCAATTCAACACCTGAACTGCCAATCAAATTTACCCAAGACTGTTTATCCATTGTATATTACTTTGATAAAATTCTAAATTTGTCAAATTTTTAAAGTTTTATTCATTTTCTGAACAAATGAATGAGGGCCACAGGGAGCTGGAGCCTATCCCAGCAACCACTGGGTGAAGGTGGGGTACAAGTGATTTCTAAATATACTGGTAGAAGACTGCACTTTCTAGGGTGACGAAGCATTTCTATATTCATACTGTACATTAGAAAACTTCAGAGACACGTGATAGATACTCTTCTTCATTCATTTTGATGCATTCTTTAACAAGGAGTCAAACTGTAACAAATCCAGTAATTCAACATTGGAGATGACAGGACGTGCTACCAGAATTATGCTAATTTACTGAAATCAGCTTTATCCTCAGCCCTGTTAAAGCTGATTATAGTCACTTTCTCTGTAGTTGCTGATATTATCAAGTAACTGAACCCATAATCTTTTCTCTGAACTGCATCCATTACAGTCTCCTTCACTTGCTAAATGTATCTATGGCAAAGGGTGGCTTTACTTGTTTGTGTGAAGATAGAATTCAACAAATCAGAAGGTAGAACACAGATTATTAACATTACTAGAAGGAGAGGTACATTTCCGTTTTATTCTCTTGTATTCAGTTTGTCATTAATTAATTTTGCCATCCTACACACTCACCTTTGAATTTCTGTGTCTTCAACCTTGAGGGTTTCAAGTGCTTGTCGTTCACAGGCTCACGGGGCGCTCATCCTTTTGTGTCGTTGTGCTTCATCACACAGATGATCCTGAGGGAGTGATTACATAAGGTGTTTCATTAACAGTCAAATAAAGTTCCCTCTAAATAAAAAAGATAAAAGACTCAACTGCAGCACGGTAAATGATCGGAAATACATATTATAATATCAGTATCATAAACTGACTGAATTGGGTTCTGCTTTGAGATGCTTTTAAGGAACATTGTTGTTATACATTTAGTACCTTTTTAAAATAAAGGTGATGTTTTATATGTATGTTCTTATCTAGTGTATTATGTTTGGTTTTAGTGCTGACTTTTATTTTCTTTATGTATATTTGTACCCCGCCCCCACGAAGAAAAGAGATATTGTTTTTGGCTGTTTTTTTTATTTGTTAGCACTCCAGCAGCAAAACTATTGTTTGAATTCATACCAAATTTGGTTCATTCATTGCCAGTGACCCAGAATAATTGTCATTACATTTTGGGAAAAGTGGGTCAAAGTTCCATTTTTCCCCTCATTTTCTTATAATGGGTGATTAAATTCCAAATGGCTGTAGCAGCAACAATATTGGTTGAAATCATACCACATTTATTTTATACATTGCCAGTGATCCAGAATAGATGTGATTACATTTTGGGAAAAGTAGGTCAAAGTTAAATTTTTTTATGAATTTTTAAAAATCCTTTTTTTTCTCTCATTTACTCATAATGGGCAAAATTTCACATCTCACATACATTTTTGTTTAATTTTTTTTTTTTTCAAACTTTGCACTCATATAGAACCAATTGATATGCTGACATCACCACATGTATAGACATGATGACATCAGCAGGACTGATGCTAAATAAGCTACAATATGTGCGAGATGCGGGGTTTTTTTTTGTGCCTGACATGGCTCATTACTGTATGTATAGTTTTTAGTGTGGATGTATGGCTGTGATTTCTATTTTGTGTAACTTCTGCTGCTGTTTTGGCCAGGATACTCTTGAAAATGAGATCATTTATCTAAATGAGCTTTTTCCCGGTTAAATAAAGGTTATAATAAAAAAATAGAACAGGGACTAAAATGTTTTACTTTCACCGGGTTCAGAATAGATAGGCTCTGCCACTCACATTATGGTTAGGCGAATGAACACAGTGAGTTAAACTGCTAAGATTTGTGCTAAAATCTTAATATTTCCCATTTTTTTCTAATGGACCTTTACCTGGGATGTCAACTGTTGTTGTGGTCTCATGATGACGTTTTCCTCTTGCTCATTTTCCACTCATTGTCTTTTAATAGGTGTTTTTCCTCCTCTTCTCTGCAAATTGTAAACCCTTGTGAGCTATTTGTAATATTGTGATATTGAGCTGAAACTGATGAAATATATTTCCCAGAGGCTACAACCTTTGAAAGAGTGATAATACGTTTTGGAATTCAAAGTACATTGTTTGTGCTATAAAGGAAAATATGTCCATCAAATCAAGAAAACAGCATCCTTGCATTTTAGTATTCTGTCTGCGTACACTCAAAGATACATGATGTGTATTTTATGGTTGATCCCTACGGTCATTTGCCTCTTTCCTAGTCTGCGAAAGCTCCATCCCAGGAGAAGCTTCGGGCAGACATACTCTGCAGCCCATGAACATGAGGAATGCCCTGCGAAAAGAGCGGTTGAAGAAACCGTATAAGAAGGGATTTAAAGATGAGTTGATATAACCGAGCCATAAAAAAATATCCCAGACAGCGACTTCTGTGCTGTATTCAATGAAGGGGTCCACAATGTTGACAGTGAAAAATGGCATCCAAAAAATGAGAAAAACTCCCATTATGATGCCCAAAGTTTTTGCTGCTTTTCCCTCTCGTTTTATAGTATTTCGGTGTCGTTGTTTCTTGCTCGAGTCTTTTCCCACCCCAGCAGCCATCTGGCTTTCCATGGCACTGATCTGCCTTGCCTGACGTTTAGCTGCTTTGAAGATTTTCCAGTAGGCTAGTAGCATGATACCCATTGGCAAGTAAAAGGCTACCAATGAGGCCATGACGGCGTAAATGCGATTAACTACGAACACACACGCGTCTTTAGGGAGCAGGAAGTCCACACCTGCAACATGGAGTCCTAGCATTATGGGTCCAAAGGAAATTAGCATGGGAACGGCCCAACATATGACAATAAGGAGGGCTACGCGACTGCGGGACATCTTTAAAGAATAAACAAGTGGGTTGCAGACAGCGTAGTAGCGGTCAAAGGCAATGCAGCTGAGGTGGAATATGGAGGCAGTGCAAAGCATCACATCTAGGCTGGAATGAAGCTGACAAAAAAGAGAGCCAAAGTACCAGCATCCTTCCACGGTCCGAATCATACTATACGGCATCACGACCAAGCCGACCAGGCAGTCAGCTACTGCCAGGGACATGACGAAAGTGTTTGTGGGTGACTGCAACCTCTTGAAGTAAGCAATGGACAAGACCACCAGGAAGTTGCCCACAACCGTGCAGACAATCCCCACAGAGAGGAAAGCATACAGGAAAATGCGAAAGGTCTGGTTCCTGAGTGTAGCACAGGAGTAAGGTTCAGTCTGAAGAGATGTGTTAGCATGTCCATGTAGCTCCGTGCTGTTGTTATCCATCGTCTGATCAAAGCTGTCAAAACACACAGATACAGATGTAAATAATGAGCGCTTCGGCCTGACTGTGTTGTAAGTGAGGCAGTTAGAAGAGCTTTGCTTACACTTGTCTATGGTACATCAACAAAGAAAAACTAAACAAACCACCCAGAGTTCTGTTTGTTTCAGACTCAACTTTCACTCCATGGTAACTTCTCATTAGTTAATTTCTTAGCAGCACAAATCCCAAGAGACTGCGGGCCTGAAAAGTCATAGTCGCCTTATCTTAAATGCCATCTCTTTGCTTAGTGTGGGGAGTAAAACCAGATGTTCTTTTCATCAAAACAGCATGAGGAGAATTACATGTGACACTTACGAGTGTGTTGTCTAAACCGATACAAAAAACACTCAAATGTCAGATGACACTTGGAGTGTAGGGGATAGTAGACGCTGGATTATCCAAATGAGTTGCCTTCTTCAGGACTGTTTTATTGGAGCTTATCAGAGCTTCCAGGAGTGAAGTGACAAACATTTCGGTGCTTTATTATATATGAATTTTACATCCCATCTATTACAATTTACATTTTATTTGCCAAACCATGTCACCTCTGAGATTAATTAAACCATGTTCAAATTCAGGTCTGGTGAACTCAGCCATTACAATTGTGCAGACAACACAATAAGAATAACATTAAAAATTTCATATTAAATTTCCAGGGCCAACGGTGTATGCAGGGAGCAGATGTTCCAGATGACTTGGTTGAAATTTTTAATGAACTCCACAGGGGTTGTGCTTTGATGACTGAGTGTAATACTGAGTGAAAATGTAGGCTTTTGTTCAGCTTGGAGATATTTTTCATTTAACATTAATCATACTGACCAGAAAAAATAGTGTAAACTGATCACATACGTATTGTTCCTGCCACACCCTTGAAGTTTGTATTTATATGTAGATTAGTTTCTGCCGTGGTGATCATAAATGCTGTTGGGTTTATTAATCATTTATACGGTGAAAGCATGTGAAAGTGCCCTTTCCTCTGTCTCTTCATTTACCAGAGAAGCAACAGGCACGTCAGCACACACAATGAAATGAACTAAATCAGTCATGTCGACATTACACCTACTTCCACTGCACCTGCTTATTCTGATCTTTTTTTTTTTTTTTGTTAATATGTGACTTTGGCAAGAATATGTTAATGTCAGCTAATTTAACACAAACCCCAACCTGTCACGGCTCCCAATGTGATCTTTTGAATGTCAATACAATGACATTAAATTAGCCCCAACTTGCCAGTTATAGTGGTTAACTGGAGCAAAATACTTGTGCTATTGTGCTAATGTTATATATAACATGTATAAGAAGCGCTATTGATAACATCAATAGAAAGGCAACAACTTTGGGAAAAGTAATTTCATGTTGGTATAAATGCAGTGTTACATAAAAAGCAATGTTATATATTAAACCCAGATATTCCACAATTATTTATGAAAGGACAGTGACATGATAAAACATAAAAAAAAATTTAAAAATCAGTGACGTCGTGTTGGTCTGTCTGGGTTTAGCAAAAGTAAATTTAGACCAATTTAAAGAACTAAACATTTTAAACTCAGTTTTGGATTCAGTTTTCAAACACAGGCATAAACATGTTTCATGTCAAATGTATTTTCAGAAAATGTACGACGACACTCACCTGTATTGAAGAGAGCTGATGATCTGTGCTCATGTCTCTGCCATAGCGCAGTTCTGAACACCATGGTTTTACATGAAAGTGGGCGGGATGAGCAAGGTTGGAAGTGGGATTTAATGAACGCATGCAACCGTAATTACAGCTGGAAAAAAAAAAAAAGGTCTGTCAACTGCTGTGGCACCTCAGTTCAAAGACAGCGTGTCAATCTGTATGTTTTGTGAAAAATGCTCTAATGACACAGGCTTTAAGTTATTGAACCTATATATGAAATCATGTTGATGCCATTAAAAAAAAAAAAAGATTTTTTAAATTATTATTTTTACTAGAGTCATTCCTGTGTTGTTCATCTTATTTAGGTCAACCAATAATAAATGATCTGGTGGCCAGTTTTAAAGTTTTCTTCCATTAGTCAGATTTCAGGTCAGACAGACGAACTTTGATCGACAGGTCTGTATGACAACTTGCTCTCTTGCTGAGTCAGACTTTCAGAGTTGGTTTTCATTTAATAAAACAATTTTCTTGGCGGACTACTCTCATGAAGTTGTGGTTAATAAAATCGCTAAATGACTTTATTATATAGGGTTTTGCCCATTTTTGTGACTGCTGGTGTCATAGTACATAATTGTCACGTCATAAAATGAAAAATGCTAATGTCAAGAGCCTTTAATTGTGGATATTTCACAGTAACTAGTAACTAGGAACATCAGTTTTCAGGTTGTCAGCAGGAGTCCTTAAACATTCATATGAGGATGTATCAAACACTATAAGATTATTTTCCATAAATCCCATAAAAACATACCCACTGATGAATAACTGTGAATGCAGGAAACACAGTAAAAGGGTTGGACACGTCCATCCAGTGGATAAACAGGTGCACGTTCAGAGTTCCAGGTGAGTTTATGAGTTAGAAAACATGGGGAGGCATGAGCATTAATTCATAAAGATCCAGTGCTACTTTTATGGCACTTCCCAAATTAATTTTTCACTCTATTCAACCTTTCTTAAGTGATCTATGTATTGTAATATTATCCTCTGTATTTTGCATTTTTCAGTGAAAATCATGTATTTTCCTATATTTAACTTCGTGATCCTTAGATGTTCATAAAAGCTCAGATTAAAGTTTAGGGTTATTATATCAGAAATAGCAAAAACTGACAAAAACTTCACAAATAGAACCTATTTAATTGAACATAAACCTCTGTCTCCATTCACTGTCCTTTATTAAACTCCATGGGTTTTACTGGTGATTCAATGTTGTAGAAGATGACATTGTTTATGTTCAGTACGGAGCCTCTGAATGTCCAAATGGGTCATATCTGATGATCATGACAAGGAGACAAATTGCATTTTACGCCATTTATTTACATGTGTTGACAGGATCAGTGCATCAATTGGTATTAAACATTTTTGATCATTAGAAGATTTTGTTTGATGGTGGATGTTTGGGTTTTTATGGGTTAAAATTACCCTTGAGATATACCACAAACATCACCATTGTAAGTCTGAATATTGGATCTCAAGTTCATTCCAAAAATCCAGAAATCCAAATTAATAAAAAAAAAAAATAAAACAGGTCAACAAGTTCCTGTTACCCATTCTGTTCACTCAATACTGAAGGGCAGCCAGAAAAATAAATGGGATCTTGTTTATCTGTGTTTTAGTCTTAGTTTTGGTGGAGGGCAAGTTGCAGGAGAAGCAGTAGAACATAGTGTTGTATGAATAAACTGTAAATTATTAGTGCACAGAACACTTTTTAACAGAACTATTTTCTGCTATTTTTCTGTTAATATATATGACGTGAGAATAGTTTGCAAATACTGGGGATGACATTTGTGTTGCTATTAATGTTAAGATTTGCTTTTTCTGTTTTGTTGTTGTTGTTTTAGGGGCAAAATATATTGATATAATAAGAATACACCAGAGTCTGTGTGTTTTGCTTTGAACGTAACAAGGGTTAATAGACTTGTTGTTGAAGTGCACAGTGTTACAGATTCTATGATTTAACAGTAGTAATGGGTTTTTCATTTGTTGCATGTTTTTTTTTTTTTTCACATCCCACAGCAGCTCTGATTGTGGCTTTCCTGTGTTTTGGTGTGCAGTAGAGCAGAGCCGATCCAGTCTAGTCTGAATACCTTGGGCTTCAGCCAGTGACAGACGTATCTCAAGTGTGGCGGATGTGTTCTAATTAAACATGGGGGGATTTTTAATGAAGGGTGTAATAAAAGGCATATTGGCACGATAGCTAGTGGATTTTTTTTTCCTAGTCCAATCATTCATATGTGTAATGCAAGTGTGTTTTACAAACAGGCCGCACATCTGTTCTTTTGTTACTAAAAAAAAAAAAAAAAGCTCAAGTAGAGGTTGATTCCCTGGTGTTGTTGGATTTATTGAGGGAAAACAGGGTGACCTGTATAAAAACGATTACACATTTAATTAAAAACACAATACAGTTGGTTCTAAATCTCTATTATAATAAATCTGTATTATTATAACATCTACTAGTTTCTAATATGTATGAATATGGCATTAGAATTGTTAGTCATCTGTACATTTTACTATTCAAACCAGTCCCCCCCCCCCAATTTTAAGAATAATCTTTATTTGTCAGTATATTTTACACACACACATAGGGAACACGTACTGACTTTCAGTATTTATCATCACTAGCTGAACACACACTGCAGACTGTTTTATTGCATTGCATTAATATTGAAGCACTTTAAAACTATACTAAGGACCATTAACTTCACTGAAACCCACAGGAACTACAAATACTGACTTTGAGGTTAAATAAAAAAAAAAACTATATTTCTTACAGTTAGTTTCATGGTCCTATTTACACTTATGGATTAATTATTTAGATGTTCAGGTCAATAGAAAGACATTTGAGACATGCAATGTGCATTACCAGTTCCATTTTTCTGTCAGCAAAATTGAATTTAGTACCTTAATCATTAATGAGATTAAATAAAACCAGTGATAGCAATCAACAGAACAAAAAATGATGACAATAAGTAAGTATCAACTCTTAAATCCCCCAAACATCTAAAACATTACATAGAATCCAGACTGAATAATTATTTTTTACATTTGTGATTTAAGGTCCTCTGAATAGCTGCTCCAGTGGGTTGGTGCTCAACAGCTTAAAGCAGCATCACTAACCTAATGTTTTTGCATTTTCTACTATGATTGCCAGCAAAAATGTCTATAATTCCATATGTTTTTTGTCACCGCACTTTGTTGGACTTTCCACATTGTATATTTTTATATTGCTTATAACTTTAGTATATTTTGCACAGACAGATGAAAAAGTAACCATTTCATTCATGTGTTTAAATATAAATTTGTGAAAAACACACTAAAAACTAACTAGACTACAGTTTAATCAGTTTATTTACTGTTAGCATAGACTTAATTTAAACAACTTGTTGAAGGAAATAGCATTCATGTTATGACATTGTCCATTAGGTGGAATCTCTAATGATAACTGTTTGTTTTTCATGGGAGATAAGAAAAGGGAAGGGGGAAAAAAAGAAAGTTTGGATTATTCCTGATTCTTAGTTACATGTGGTGGACTCATCCAATTCAAACACTTGAACATGCATTTGCCTTTGTCTTACTTTTTCCACTTCTTGTCAATAATTTTGTGTTTCCTGGATTTCATTAATAATTTTTTTTAAAGCCACTGCACACTCCAGTCTCTGTCTCTGAGAACACAAAACTTATTATTTTATGAATGATTACAATAAAAACATAGTTGTCAGGATCATCCTTGATGCAATGCAGCCCTCCACTGGTGAGTTCTGGTATTACATGTAAAAACACAGTACCTGCATGTTTTTGTTAGGATCTATTATTGTCATGCATAATTTGTATGTAAAAAAAAAAAAAAAATCTATCTATCTATCTATCTATCTATCTATCTATCTATCTGTCTGTCTGTCTGTCTATCTGTCTATCTGTCTGTCTATCTGTCTGTCTGTCCACTATACTCTGAAATTACAATACACAAGGAAAAGGTCAAAGTGAAGGTCAAAGTGATGTCTGATTAGACCTCATAATTATAAATGCTCATGTATACTATGTCTAAATGAGTACCAGTGACTAATATCAGCTATTTCTCAAATTTAAACATTATTCCACAGTTTCAATCTCTAATTAGTCAGATTTTAAGACATTACCTTAAATTATTTAAAATCACACCCTGATATTGTGCACATTCTGTCATCAATTTATTATATTTACATACTGCATATCTGTCATGGAACCTCTGACAGCAGATACATATATAGAGGTAAGTATTGTTCCATTTTCAAGCTAAAAGGCACTGTTAGTGACTTGATATTCTCAAAGAAATTATATCACATTTCTGTAATAATAATGCTGAAATATCAGAGAGGTGTAGACAGAACAGACTGCAGAATGCATCAGACCTACTTTGATGATCTGAAGGAACATGGATTAAAAACTCTTATGTTTACTCTAAGGAAATATGCTACCAATGTTAGCTATCTTAGCACAGAGTTATTAGCAAAGGACACAAAAAGTGTTTAAAACTCTGCTTTTTTGTGGCGTTAAGTATTTATCCTGCCTCAAATGACACACAACAACCTAAGGCGGAAACCCATTCATCACTTGCCCTTGATTTTTATTTTAAGAAATTCCGCCTTGTTGTAGATTTACAGTCTAACGTTAGCCTAGCATAAAACGAGCTGACTTTAGTGGGCGTGGCCAAGGCTCCCTGATTTCACGCGCTTCCCTTTACAAAAAGACTCTACACGTCCGCCCCTAAATATTGACACATTCTTTTGTAATATTTCTAATTTCGAACGACAGTACTTTTACACAAAGAAAACCAGCTATCACTGAAAGAAATATCGACAAAGCGAAATAACAAATAGTATTTGTTCATAATTGTAAAGAGTCGCACAACTCTTGTGTCACTTACATTTCACTCACAGGCTTTGAGCTAGCATGGATGCTACATAAACCAGGCTGTTAGCCCCGACGTTTATTGTTACAACAACTCGAACAAGACCACAATATATGACAACTGAAGGAAATAGACTTAAATAAAAACAGTCTTACTTGGACAGGGCTGGTCCAGACAGCGTTGGTATCGACCCCGGTGTAAGTGTAAGATGTCCTGTTAATCCACATCTGTATTGTCCCAAGTTACTAAAATAATAGTCAGCAAAATGTTTTCCACAAACTTCCGTTTTGGGTTTTTTTTTTTTGGGCACATTCCCCGCATAATTAAACTCCAACCGCAAGTTCTTCTGTGGCTCCGATGTAGGAAGAAGAAAAAGGCTTTTGTGGTCTTTTGTCCATTCAAGTACAGAGCAGTTTCTGGCTTCCATGTTGTCCTGGTCTGTGCTGTTGGATGTCGTGGGGGTGGGGGAGGGGTTTCATAATTGTGAGGGTGGTGTCAGTGCTGAGTTGGTGACGTAGAAACCAACCTGCCAAAACAGCCCTTACTTACTACTTGTTTTTTAGATTATTTTTTTTTTAACATATAACTTTGGGGACTTAGGCAGGCTGGAGCAACACATATTTATTATCAAAAACTTAAAAAAAAAATAAAATAAAATAAAATTTCATACCAGGCACCCTTTAAAATTAAAATCCTGGGCTGTTTTTGTTATTATTATATTACATTTGGCTGATGCTTTTATCCAAAGCTCCTTACAAGGGACAAGCATGTGTAGTGTAAAGGGCCTCGACCCCCAAGGGCCCACCTGGGATTCAAACTGGCAACCTTCCACACCATAGACAGCTATGTAAACCTCTAAGCCATCCAGTCTTCACTTGACAATAAGTACAGACTTAAAATGCTAACATCATTTAATGTCTTACTTTAAAAAAAAATGTATTGCTTAAAATGACAACATATTGTGAAGATGGCATCTCAAGCCCTGTCTGTAGATCTCCACCCCTTGGCCCCTCCGCCTTACCCAACTGTTTTGCACTTAGACATTAATAAGGGGTAGTGTTGACCCTAAGAGGAAGGGATGTATGGCCCTCAAAGCTGAGATTTTTCAGGATGAATGGAGGAGTATTCGAAATTTCCTATAATTCTGTTCAAATGCAAAGATGGAGGTAAACCCAATAAAATAATGGAGCAGTTAGATGAAAGAAACACTTAAATGTATGTATTTTCTTCATAAACAACTTAATCATTTGATCAACTGTTTAATGTCATTTCAATGTGTTATAGATGACATTTCTGCAAGTTATAGTTGGTAGCCATTAAAAGAGACGGATACAGCTGCCGACGGCATGACGAATACTTTCTGAAACAAAGTTGTCGCAATTGTTCGCAGTGGCATCGATGGCTGCTGCTTATGTAACAGGTCATGAAGGGTTTTCTCATTTCATAGAAGAATGTTTCAACCCCTAACAGATTTCCCTTTCAAGGGGTTGTGTCAAGTGCACGGGCCAAAGGAGGGGAGATTTCCAAATATTTCCTTCTCAATATCTCTCTGATTATACTGAAAACACCATAGAGTCATGTACCCACAAGCTCATTCATGGATGTTTGACAGCTTTGTAAAAAAAAAAAAAAATGCTGTTGAAACCACTGTTGTTAGGGGGTTATTATAGTTCCTTTTTAGGGCATTGTAGGCAAGGTCTTCTTATTAAATATTTCCATTCATAAATCCATTCACTTTTATTTATGCATTTATTTTTGCCTTCGACAGAAATCAACTGTCTTAGCGATGGTTACAAATCTTGTTTTAATGAGTTAGACATAAAAGCAATGTTAATATCATTGTCACGTAAAGAACATCTTTCACATTACTGATTTTTGGTGTTGGAACCTTATTTTCTCATCTTAACATTTATTCAATAATCTGCTAAATGAGTATATGTGAGAAAGAAATAGATTTTACATTTACATCCAGCAACTCATGTCAACACAATCCATTTTTTCCACACTACTCACTTGATACTGAATGATTCTGCAAATCTCCACATAACATTCGGTGCATACATCATGACAAATTTTTCACATAGTGGTCACTGTGGAGTGAAATAAAGTTAAAAGTAGAGTTAAACAAGATTGCCATAATGATTAAAATTTTTAAAACTCCAAAACAACCGGTTGGTCTCAGACAGAAGTGGAACAATCAGTCTCCAGTATCAAGATCATGTCGCCTTCCTCTACAGTCTTTTTTGGTGTTGGTGTATTATGCAAATCTTAGTCCGTCTTTATATCTGTTGTTTTTGCAGGGTTGAAATGAACGTACATATTTAAGGTGAGTTGTTCTAATGGGGGACACTTAAGCTTTACATTATTATTATTATTATTATTATTGCATCAAAATGTTGGCTTAACATTGTAATATACTACAGAAGTCTGAAATATACAAAAAAATGTCCCACATTAGGGTAATTCACCCTATTTCTCATACTGTTTTCCTCCAATCCAGAAAGAATATACAGGAAATATGTGCACAGCATTAAAAGACACACAAAAATGGAACTAAATGGGTTCTAAAGGTTAAAATCACTGTTTAATTTGACCCCTGACCCTGTGACAAGAAGCAAGACTAACAGAAGCATCTGACATATGTTGAACAAAATCTACTATAAAACATCAGGAACTTAATGGAATCCATCTCATCTCAACAAAAGACTTGAACACATGTTAAACAGTAAAGACCCAAAGATCCACTATCGACCGAAAGCATCTACTGATCTAAACTGCTGATCCACTAATCCTATCAATCCATGCAAGTAATTCGTAAAAAAAAAAAAAGCAGTTTGTCATCTTTTCATAATCATCAGACAGTACTCATTTGGATGTTCAGAAGTTCTGTAGTTACCATGGAAACACCACCATCATCTTGTATAACATTGACTCACCAGTAAAACCCATGGAGTTGGATCAATGACAGTGAATGGAGACACTGGGTTTATGTTAAGTTAATATGTTGTATATTTAAGTCACTTTTTCTTCAGTTTTGATATAATAAACTTTAACTTTACTCTGAGCTTTTCTGAACATCTACATGATCAATGAATTTAACAGGAGAATGGATTATTTTCATTGGGAGAAGTGCAAAATTCAGAGGATAACCTTGTAATCTATGGCGATAAAGGTTAAATACAGAAAAAAAAAAAAAATTTGGTAATTGACACAAAAGTCATACTGGGTCCTTATGCAGTGCAAAGGGGGGTCACAGAAAATACAGTGACTTTGGTTTATAGAATGTGTTTTCCCCCCCCCGAACCTGTTGTTTTTCCTGCTGTACATACTTCAGATATATCCAGATTGGATTTTAATACACAGACTGAGAAATGCATATGTGTGGTCATTAGAACTTTATTAAACCAACAACCCTAATGTTAGCCTAAGACATTTGCACACTGCTGTATATTGTGTTGTGCTGGATTGTACAGTGAAAATAAATAGTCTATATATTAATGCCTTAAAATGTTGCTACAATGAAAAATGTTGCCACAGTTAATAATAGAATAGAAAAGAACATTTGAAAAAACCCATATCCATTAAAAAGGCTGCTACTCCTTTAAAGAGTAACAACTATAGCATTTCGGGGTTAAAATCCTGATGATTAGTATTTTAAATAAAATAGAACTGAAATAAAAGTAATAATAACATAAAATTTGGTAAATACTGTTACAAAAAGTAGTGTCAAATGTAGACACAGCACATCTTTTTACCACGTTATTCTATGGGTAAATTTCATTATGCACACATCATGTACTTTGGTTCACTGGTAAACCTTTTTACACTCTTGGTAACACAGTAAAACATTGTACCGGTGACTGCTGGTTACAATTCTACCAGCATCTGTGTAATGGCCAGCATTATTATTGACAAGAGTGATAATGAGATCATTGAGGGCTGAGGAGAGCTGGCTGATGTCGATGTTGCCTCTGGAATAGTAGAAAAAGAAAATGCACAATTCAGTGAAATTATGTGGCCTATAAGGACTTCAAAACTAAACGTTAACCGAGAAAAGTGTTTATAAAAATGAAAAGTGAAGTAGATTTTAAGTCTCCAATAACTTACGTGCAGAAACAGAGCCTGGTATAACGTTTAAGGTGGTGGAATTGGCGAGATGAGCGCTGAGTTGTGTAGTTGCAGTGCTTGCTGCTGGAACTGAGCTTGCTGAGTTAAACACAAGAGTCATTGAAGTAGCCACAGATCCATTCCTGCAATGACAAGAACAAAAGCAATGATTTTTTTAAGAACAAATTACAAATGACCCGGTAAATCAAGCAGTCAGCATCAGCAATCAAAATGTAGACTTACTTGAACGAGAGAACAATCGAGCGTCTGAAACCTGGATAAAGGATTCTGCATATGCGATTGATCTAGAAAAATACAGAAGATTACATTTGTTATCATGTTACAGAACATGAAACAATAACAGATCTGTGAATGAAAAAGTTGGATAGTGGTTACTAAGTTTAATTTAACCCTACAATGCCAAACGTCTCATATTAGATACATGAGTTTTGAAGCCCTCCACATGATCAGTGTCATATTTTTTTCTTGGAAAACCCTGATGTATGCAATTAGATACATGCAATACATGGATAATCCACCAGGGGGGGAGGAATTTGTTCACCAGAAGCCTTTCCAGTGGCACTACAAGATTGGCATCAATGAGGAAACGGGGACTTTGCCAATTTTGGAATAACCAATTTGTTAGACAATTGAGACCCAATATTTCAAATATGATAGAAAATTGAAACTCATACAGGGAAATTGATATTTGAATTTTTTTTTTTTTTTTTCAAAAGGACCAATAAATGTTCCAGTTTCAAAGAACTGGAATTTTCTGTCAGTGATTCAATGGTTCAGGCTTTAGAGGGTTAATTGAGGCTTTCTTAATATACTTAATAACATCACGTTTTTCTTCTTTACTCACAGACTCATAAGAATTATACATCCAGGATGTAATTGTCTACACTGGGATCTATTTTCTCTCTTTTCAAAATACAAAATTATACACAGTGATACCATTTAAAATGTCATTGTACCCAAGGTCTTTTTTATAGGATTAAAAAAAAAAAAAAAAACAGTACAAGGAAATCTTACCTCAATAGCCACTATGGTTGCTAATTTCTTAAAGGCACTGGATGATGAGTCACCAAGGTCTGATGTATATGTTCGGTCAAGTCTGAATGAAAGTCCCAGGGTTCCTTCACTGTCTGATGGAGCATCTGTTGGTGGACCTGTGGTCGCTGCTGCTGTTGTAGCTTTTGTAGTAGGAGCAGCAGTTGCCTTCGAAGCAGCGGTAGTCGCATGAGCAGCAGTTGTATTCGAAGCAGCGGTATTCGCATGAGCAGCAGTTGCATTCGAAGCAGCGGTAGTCGCATGAGCAGCAGTTGTATTCGAAGCAGCGGTAGCCGCATGAGCAGCAGTTGTATTCGAAGCAGCGGTAGTCGCATGAGCAGCAGTTGTATTCGAAGCAGCGGTAGTCGCATGAGCAGCAGTTGTATTCGAAGCAGCGGTAGTCGCAT
>JAPSES010000104.1:7592452-7603119 GCA_029822895.1 Maxillicosta whitleyi
CTACAAATCTATTCATGTACTTCAACCGTGCTCTCTAGTAGCTGGTGATAATTTGGGGTTCTATGGTTAACCAGAAATATATTGCGTTGAATACCATGTACCGGGATGCACATATATCACGATATGTAGCGCATCGTGATCCATGTAACAGGATATGCATTGTATTGTGAGGTTGTTGGCGATATCCACCCGTAGTTGTATGTGTGTTATTGTTCGTGTGAAAGGAAAAGTGTGATTGATTGTGTGCAGCTCTCCTCTGTGGAATCTTTCAGCAGGACAAGATGGATGGATTGGATTTTGTCCTCCCTTCTACCTTTATCCCGGCATCCTAATCCCCATCCCCCACTTTCTCACAGGTGGTGTTGTGTCACTATTGAGTCTCCATAATTAAGTTGTAACTTTCTGGCTGCATCTGATTGGCTGACAGTTTCCTCCCTGACGCTGAGCCCTGTGGGAAATTTTGCCTCAACGACGGAGGTGACTGCGGGCTGTTGCTGTCAGTCAAATTTCTGCTTTTCTCTTTTATCGACATTTTATTCAACGCATATAGAATTCTTTTTTTTTTTTTTTTTCCACTGAGAATAAATCCCCCTTAATCAAAACTAGCAAACTTACCTCTGGTTCCATTGGTGGATACTTCCTGCCTTTACTCTTTCCCAAACACTTTGTCTTTCCTCCCTCAAGGAGCTGGCACCAAAAGCCCTTCTGAGGGTCAAACCTGAGACAAGCAGAGAAAAAACAATGTATCTGTGAAAACTAACCCAGCATACAGCTTTAAAAGAACACACCGCTACTTCTTTTTTTTTTTTTTTTTTTAGGAAATTACTGCAGAAAAATGGAAACGTCTAAGGTCACTCTTCATTTTAGAGCAGAAACACAATGGGGGGAAAAGGTTGGTGATAATGCAAATACATTTATAATGGTCATAGTTTAAACATGGATCTAATTAGAAATACATTATTATTATTATTATCTTGTGTTTAGTTGATAAAGAATAATAAATACATACCATTTACTTCATATTCTTAAAAACAAACACCAAGGAAATTTGCAGACTTACTTTATTTGTATAATGCAGAAGCCAATATTTACCCCAGCAGATGAGGAAAACGTATTTTTTATCAATTTTAAACATATTTATTGTACTGCTCCCTTACTCATTTTACCAAACGCTGCCATTAGTAATCTTTTTTCTGAGACTACTTTCATAAATTATTCAAAATCTCAGTACACTTATTGCATTTTCCCCAGTGTATATATAATGTAATACATCATATACTGCAGTGTTTGTTTTTTTTTAAAAAACATGTTATATGAGACTGCTTGATTTATTTCAAGTATAGTGTTTCACATTTTAGATCTATCCATTTTGATCCTTGTGGGTAAAGTGTCTTGCTCAAGGACTCTAAGCTCCATCTGTAGCCAGAGGCTGACGGGGGCGTGGCCGCTGTGTCAAAACGACCCCCCCCTCCGACCACTACTCAGACCCAACATTCATAGGATTTGAACCGTCAACCTTCTGCTTATTAGACAAATCTCTACCTCCTCCTGCTGCGTCTTTTCCAGGTTGTTATTGTAAAAGTCAGTACATGGACACATACATAGACAGTATAACACTGTGATATATACAATAAAAGTTATATCATATAGGATATTTGGCCTCTGAGACAAGAAAGTGTAATGAGAGTTGAAATGTGAAAGCAAAAAGAAAGAAAAAAAAAAAATCTAAAATACACTGAAATATACTGTTATTTTTACAGTATATTTACACATATGCATATATCGCATGCAATTTTCATGCACCGTATGCATATTTTGATTTGATTTTGTGCATATTTATACATATTATACATTCAATTATTTATTCATTTCCCATTTTCAGTTCATCAAATATAGAGACCAACTACCATTTACTCTCACAGTCACATTACGGGGCATTTTAGAGTCAAAAATGAACCTATTAAAGATGCATGTTCATCTGTTGGAGTAAGCTGGAGCAGCCAGAAAGAACCCCCACAGACACCTTTGGAACTTCTCATAACTCAGATGTTTTGTTTGTTTGTTTTTTTTTAGATGCAAAAGACAAAAATGTATCTCAGTAATTACTAATGAGATTTTTTTATTTATTTATGTGCGCTGCCTTTGTAGTATTATAACACAACCGGCTTAACAAAGTGGATCAAAAGTTGTGCATTATCGTTGGTAATTGCTGTTTGGCAGCGCAATGATAAGGGCGTTTGTGGGTCTGGTGGAAGGATGCAAATATTATCCTTTATCTGTATGCATCAGTGGATGAATAAAAGAGAAAAAGGAGCTAAGTGGATCTCCTTCAGATTTCCTCTGACAGGACAGGAGGAAGAAAGGAGAGGGGGATTAAATAAATAGGCTTCAGTGTTGAGGATCTGTCAGACTGCTGCCATGTCAGAAGAATGAGAAAGAGAAAAGAAAGATTAGGCTTTTGTGTAACTCGGCCTTTACCCAAACACACACACACACACACACACACACACACACGCAGACTCCTTCCTTATTATTCTGTCAAAATGCATTTCTTTGCAAATTATTTGTATGCATGTGGGTTTGTGATTCAAGAGAGAGGCACACTCTGTCCCAATCTGAGTTACACATTCTGGATGTCCCTGTCTGGAGATTTGAGGGCTCACAAGCAGATTGCATTCTGATGAGTGGTGCTTGAGAAACAATTTACCGCTCCTCCAAAACTTAAAAGGTCACATGCAACATCTCTAACTGTGAATGACTTGAAAGAGACAGGCAAGAGAAGGAAAAAAAAAACTAATTCCCTTGAGAAAAAGGAGATAAACTCTTGAGTATTGCCTGTTTTAGGAGTGGCTTTGAGAATATGAAGTGTCAAATGTGTTATTAGTACATCATTCTGCATGTGTCGCAGTAATGTTTATAATACATGTAACGTTTGATTCAATTGCATTCATTCATACACGTTGATTTTTTTTCCCCCGTACTTGCACATTTGTTTGTTTAATTGCAACAGAAGCGCATTTGCAAGGGAGTTCATAGATGCTGCACAACTGATTTCACTTGGATCCTCTGTGTTTTTGCTTCAATATCTGTATTCACTCAACACTGACGCAGACAGACAAGTGCCAGGTGGAATCACTACCTTTAGCACTTGCCAGCGACTGATGCCACCTGGCACCTACGACTGACTGGTAAAGAGGTGATGGCCAGTTTAGTACCCTGCTGCGCACCACCAGTAGATGTCAGGCTTCACACATTTGACTCTTAGGCTCGTTACACCTTGAACCGCTACAGTTATTTCTGTCAAGAGTGGTGTGACAGTGGAAAGGTGCCCTTAGCCCAGACCACCGGAGATGGAGAATAAGCCAGTTAAGACAGGCGGGTGGAAGGAACTTACGTGAGGGCCTGGGAGTAGTTAAAATTAGGAGTAACACCCAAGAACTTCTGGACTTCATCCATAACGGCTGCAGGATCCGATCTGAGCTGATGGCCGTCTATGATCATCACCTGCGCAGACGCAAACATATGTACGATGATAGGTTACATATCACTCTTTATTCTATTAAAAAAATAAAAATCATTTATCATCATTCATCAATCATTATTTAATGGTTACTTTGTAAAAAAAAAAAAAGGATTATTAACACAAAACCAACATGGCAGCATTACGTGTTACATTACATGTTACTTTTCCAGCACTGAAATGTGTTTTTGTCTAATTTAATGGCCGTGATATTCGACATATGAGCATTTCACCAAAATGAATATTGTTGTATCTAACGCCTTATGTTAAAAATTAAAACATTTAGTTTCACACCTGTGTTTCCTCAGTATCATACTGACTACAGTTACTTTTATTTTGTAAATGAATAAACCGACACTGTAACTTGAAACTAGTAACCCCCATACAGGATTGTATATATCCTTAGGTGCTGTGTAAATCAAGCATAGCTTCTTCAGTAAGAGTTCTTTCATTTTTCATTTTAATGACCGCCATAAAAGTTACAAAGCAGACATAATACATCAGAGTAAACCTAATGTCACTTAACCACTGCCAAACTAATCAAAAAGGCATCGTGTCTATCTAAACAGAAAGTACACTTAGTAATAAACATAAAATATAATCTATAATAATTTCACATAGTGTTGTTATTCCTTGCATCATTTATAAATTTACAACTCAATTTCATAGAATATAGAATACAATAGAAGTACTTTATTAATCCCAAAAGCTGGGGATTGGTTTATAACAGCAGCACACAATAGACTACAATAAAATACAATATATACAGTAAGTAAAATAGATAAATAAAGGTAATTTTTATGTGCACAGTTAAAATGAACAGTAAAGTGCACAGATATATTTATGATTCTGACCCGGTTTGACATTAAGTGAATTTATTGTAGCGTGATATGGCACATGGGAAGAAAGACCTCCTGTAAGCCTGTGACGTCACAGTGGATTTGTGTATATGTTGTCATAGAAAAAAGGGCAATTTGTATCATTTCATATTAAAAAACTTTACATATAGATCAGGTTAGAGTCTAAAAATGTGTCTAGGTCGTGCGGGTGCATACCTGGTTAGCAGGGTAGTGAGTGAGCCACCTCTCCAGGTGTGTGGAGTAGAGACCGGGGATGAGACAGCGGCTCTGCAGGGAGCGTAGCTCTGCTGGTGCTCCTGGTCTGGCACTAATGACATCATAGAAGGTGAACCGCAGAGCTGCATGATCCTCATGAGCTCTTTGATGCTGTGGAGAGATACAAGCACATACGCTTCAAAGGCCTGACTTTTATTGTTTATTGCACAGCAGGTGTAAGTCTTTTCCTTCTACATCAAGTGATACTCATAACAGCATGAGAAAGAATTTTTTATGGATAGTGACACAATATTACCGTTAGGACAGTGCTGACATTCATATTTCATTATTCAAACTGACTGAAGATATGATTTGATGTCGTCTTCTGGCATTTCCCATTTTTCAGACATAAAGCAGGCTCATTAAATCCACATCACGGGGAGAAATCAGATGTAATTCAGATCAATGAAGACATGGGGCGAACCATACAGTAAAGCAAGTAGCCTGTGTGATCACTAGCCTCTAATGTTATCCAAGTGTGCTGTGTTTGTGTATGTACCTGATACCAGCTGTAGGCTCTGTCAGACGGGTTGATGAGCAGAGTAATGATCTTGGCCTTGGGCAGTAGGGCAGCAGCTCGCATCGGAGAGTCCTCTGAGGGGAAGTAGTTAGCGCTCTTCTCGAACAGGAAGTCTGTGCTAACATTAGAGGGCACGGGGAAAAACTCCATGTACCTAAGGTGAAAAAAAGACACACAAAACATGAACGCACACCTGTGATAGAAATGACACAGGACAGTTACCAAGTAGAGCAGCAGTCGAGTTGTAAAATCAAACTGTTCGTTTATCTGTACCTGTTTTTTACTGTTGTTAAAGCAAAAACATAATTAATATACTTGCATTTTACTGTCCAAAAACATGCATGGTGTACACGTTATGTGTCAGATACTCCTGTCATTAATGTTAACCAAGGATTAGAGTCTGTCCTGGCTGGTGTGGACGTCACATTCTCCACATTTATGGTCAAATACAGAGGACACACTTTTCCCACTGGGTTCAAGTGTAACTTCATACTCATGATATTTTCAAACCTTTGGGTAATTAATCTATTAAAACCTCAGAAAACATTATAAACGAACATCTGAATCTTTAACTCTTCGCTCTATTTCCAGAGTTGAATAGGAGTAATTTCCACATTCATTGATTAAATGGAACAGGGGATGTCCCTTTTAGAAGGGGGGTGATTAAGCCACACCCCCCCCATCCCCCCTCAACTCGAGTACTGAAGTAGAGTCTGCGTGACTTTATTTGTACACCTTTTCAATGTCAGTCGGAACTCTTAAAAGTCAAAAACTTCTTGTCCTCATCAGTACTTTATTGTTATTTGTGCAAGACAACAAATTTAAAAGAGACACATATAATTTATACACGATTTAATAAAGAATTCTCAGAGTCAAGTCCTCTGTGGATGACTTTGGAAAATGCAACAGCTGTCTCTGTCAGCTAAATGGGTTACCATTTATGGGTCAATTTAGAGAGCCATATGTCTGTTGGCTTATGTGTACAGCCTTAAAAGGATCATTCTGAAGGAACTATTTTGAAGTGCATAATGTCTGCAAGACACATAAAAGTGTTGCATCCTTAAAGTCATTCATTTTACCTCAGTTTCAAAGTAATAAAAAAGGCAAACAGGAAGAATGAAAGACGGTGATTACTGTGTTTATCCTCACCAGTCGATTCCTTTGTGATAGTTGTTGGTGTTGAAGAACTGGACCTCTTCATACGTCTTTGGACTGGGAAAGTTACTGGAGATGGAGGGGTGCATGAGCAGGAAGAGATAAAGTGCCGTCGTTCCTGGAAGAAAGGGCATAATTCATAACTGGCTCGTTAATTCTGCTCAGCAGAGAGTAGTCCATGTGTGTGTGTGTCAGTGTGTGTGAGAGCTGTCATCCACTGATCCATACTGGATGATTTTTTTCCCCTCAGCACAAGATTTATATCTTGCTGAGACTACACTATGTGTGTGTGTGTGCGTGCATGTGTGTGTGAGCAATGATTAGAGACCTCCCCATCAAATGATTCAAAACTATTTGACACCAATCAGCACAGGGGCTCTGGCCGTGCCCTCTGTCTCACCCTCTGCAGCTCTTCTTCCACCCAGTTCCCTTTACACTTATTCCCACATAACCTCCAATACCCCCCCCCCCCTCCTTACTCATACTCTTTTTTTTTTTTTTTTTGTTCCAATATCTCTGACATAGGCGGCATATCTTGCAATAAAACGAGATTTCGTGCATTGTTTGGCTGCTGCTGTTGCTATAGGGAAGACACCTTTCATTTAAGAAATGATCATGCAGTTCATTAGTGTTACAGGAGCATTACAGGGCCCCTTCACCTCAGCAACTAGAATTCCTGAAATCACACGAACACCACAGACAATATGAGACTTTTAATAATCTCTTCTTATTTTGCTCTTTGACAAAGACAGAGTAAGAAAAAGCGAACGAAGGTGAGGGTGCTAGCTCAGTACCGTATCTATGCATCTAAAGTAGATAGTATGTGGGTGGAAGAAAGGAAGTAAGAGCCTCATCCTTTGTCTCTCTCTGACAGGACCAAAGAGGAGTGGGGTATTAAATGAATAGGCTCTTATGTGTAGAATCTACACACCTGGGAGCACAAAAGAATTCTCTTTGTTTCATGTGAATGCCTGGGAGTGTGTTTGTGTGTAGCTTACCTGTTTTCTGTGGTCCCACCACCATAAACTTCGGTAATCTGTCACAAGTTTTCTCTTTAGACCAAATGTCTTTGTGCCGTTTGTCATCACATGGGTTCTGCACAAGCACAGGATGCAGAAAATTAAGTGTTAGAGTCATGCATATACAGAGCGTGAGGTTTTTATTCAATTAATGTACATCTGCCAGACCCAAACCGTTACAACATAATGAGAAGATCTCATTACAAGCAAATGCACAGGTAGAATGTGAAAACACAAACAGATAAGCCCTTATATGTGGGCGGATGCGCAAGCAAACACACCTGCCAGAGAGGGTTTCTTTGTTCAGGGAAGAGCTGGAAGTATTTGTGCGCAAGCTGAAGTGGTGGGAGTGTGTGAAGTTTCAGGTTCGTCCATGAGCGTAGGAAGGAGGCCAAGTGGACAAAAGTGTAAAGACCCAGTCGATCATTGCCATAGTTTGACAGGTGGGTCATAAATATACTGATCTGGGAGGAGAAGAAGAGATAACAGATTAAGATTAAGACAGAGACGGATTAAGTTGTTGCATAGAGATAAGCAAAATTATCAGGTACAATCGTGTGGAGTCAGAATCTCACTCCCTGAGTTCCAAAGTTTATGAAAGTCACAGGCTGTAAATGTCTTTATGTTTAATAGGACTGCAGCCGACAGAAAACCGATACCTTCCCACAGTGTAGCAGTTTGGTAAAAAACTGAAAAAATGTCCCCGGCTGTCAATACTTGCTATCACGTTTCATAGTCACGCACTCACTTTTCTTACATAAGATTATACGATTATACAACTTCCAAAGCAACACAGTCTCAAGTTTTAAAGAGAAAACAGATAAACTGAGATTGTTGTATTCACTGCTATCAAGTAAAGTTGAGGAGGCAGCATAATGCTTCTCATAGCCACTGGGTGATGGGAGAGATGCAGTTACACACAGGAGAGTGTTTCAGAGTGTGTCAAAGCGTTCATGACAGTTAATGTGTGTGTGAGACAAGGAGGAGCTCAGAGGGAGAGAACAAGCGATAGTGTGTTGGTCCAGGCTATCTGTCCACGCCTCAGTGCTTTTATAGGCTGATCAAAGAGACAAGCTAAGATAGCTGCTACAGACAAATGCACACATGCACACGCACATGCATACACACGCACGCACGCACATACGCACGCATACGCACACACACGCCTATACACTTGTGCACATGCTTCCTTTGTGATTGGACGGCGCTTGGGGATGTGAAGTGTCTGGATGAAATGGTAACATCAGCCATTAAGATATGAATTATTTGGATGGTCTGAGCATGTCTGTATGAGTACAAACGTGTGTCAGTACATTTGGGGAAATGCCTATCAGTGTGAACAAACACACGCACACACACACGCACACACACATGCATACACAGTGCATTTTCCTGGTGACAGAGGACTGTCGGTGCGACTCTTTTGCGCTGAAGGTTGCCGTAGATACAAAGCGACACAGTGTCGGGCTTTGATGGATCAGCGTCCGGCCGACCTGGAAAGCTGTTCGGAATACTGATTGCTTCTGAAAACTGATGGGAGATGCGTGCATGCATGCGTGTGTGTGTGTGAGTGAAAGAGAGAGACACAGAGAGTCACTGTGGGGGGGATGAAAGTGGCTCAGGCGTGTGTGGCTTGTATGTTTCTCTGTAACTAGAAGGAAAAAGAGAAAGCGAGGATATGACCAGACTGCCAGACTTTTCTTTCTTCTTCACACAAAAGCGTCTGAGCATGTTGGTGTAATTGTTCATGCATGTTCATTGCTCTTCATCCCAGAGCAGCCGGCAGTTGTGTGAATTTGCCATCGCTCTATCTTGCCCTCACTATAAGCAAACTAGCGGCGCACCACCCGGACTCGTCTGCTTCATATCAATCTAGCTGATGTTAGAGCAACAATGTGGAACCGCTGTCAAGACATCACCATTCAGTCAACCAGAAACAACAGAAACACAAGCCAATAAAAAAGTGTTTGCTTGCTCTTCCTGTCTAATGAATCAAAATGTCAAGAAACTTCATCTTTCCAAACATGAATGAAGAAGTTGAAGCGCTAATGTTAGATAGAAGTGAAATTACATTAGAAACAAAGCACATTCATTCCAAAGTAAAAAAGTAATGAATGAGTTCAAGAGTAAATATGATGCTATAAACCATTTCAAAGCCTCCCACCTTTCTTTTCGTGTTGTTATGTGCTTTTTGAAAGAAGGCAAGGTGATCAAAAAGTGATTTATGTTCCCTTCAAACCACTCAATACCCAATGATTTCTGACTCAGGCAGTGAAGGAACAAGGAGTGCAGTACGTACAATATATATGTATGTGTGTGGGTGCATGAAAGACAGAGGGAATCACACATACACACAAAGAGGGAAAGATACTGACTGTTATTGAAAATGGAAACATTCATTATGTGACTTGGTCTTACGGACTAACTGCCAAATTAAACAAAGGAGGAGAGAGAAGATGATTTGTGTTTGTAATTAAAGAACTGCAGGGGAAAAAAAGAAGAAAGTGCAAAGAGGGGAAGACTAACAAAGGCAAAGACAGGAAGAATAACCTTGGCAGGTTAATCTGAATTTAAAAACAACAACGAAAATAAAAAAGCCTCCAAAAAAGCCACTTGAGAGAGCGCTAATCTCCCGATGCAGTGCAAGCACCAAACATTTTTAGTTGAGAAAGACTCAGTGTGGGTAAAAATTCAATTAACTGAAGTATATAAACCTTTTCTGTGCATCCAGTGCCACGTCTCATTTCCTGAATATTGGATTGCTTTTAGTCCCCTATGTGCCTTTAATAAAGAATACTGCACTAATAATTTAACACCAGAATCGGGCTCAAATCATACTTGGAAGTGGACTGGGAGCGAAATAGAAAAACGAGAGGAATCAATCCAAACCCGCAGCCTCTGTCTTTTAATCTTTGTCCTTTGTTTTTTTCCTCTCATTGCTCCTACGCGGCTTCATTTCTCTCTTCCATCCTTTTACATCTTCCTCTGGTGCACTCTCCTCTCCTCCAAAAAAGTCACTTTTGTGTCGTTTCCCCCCTCGTTCTCCCTCTCTTCGATCCCATGCTGACCTAGATGCTCTGATGAAGCATGTCAGTCTGGCATGGAATGATGTTCTCCAGAAAACACACCAACAAACACACAAGCATGCACAAATGCAATGTCTTGTAAGATTAAGTGAACATCAGTCATGTATTTGAGTGAGTACACGTTCCAATCCTCTCTAACATGATTACATTTCTGAAGAAATTACTTTTGAGATTTAACAAAAATCTATCTATCTATCTATCTATCTATCTATCTATCTATCTATCTATCTATCTATCTATCTATCTATCTAT